>JZSA01003115.1:0-105473 GCA_000956155.1 Cotesia vestalis
AAGACCAAGGTTAAGTTCGAAGATGAGCTTAATCAAGTGAGTAGTTTGGAAATTACAGGATTTTGAAATTTTGAAAATTCTAAAAATGGATGTTTTTACCACTTCAACTTGGTGTAATTACTGAACTAAACAAGATATTCAAATTTGATAAATTGCATCGTAAAGCTCTTTTATTAAGCTTCAATTTTCACTACTCAGAAGTGATAATAGCCTCAATATTACTCCTTTTAGAGTTTGTGTTATGAATCAGTTTTACTGTTGCAGCCGTTTTCGAATTATTGGCTGTATCATAGCATAAACATGATTTAGATTCAATAATCCCGATATTGATCAGTTTTTTGTCTCTAATATGTTCGGGTAAGTCATCAGTAAATATGTCACAAATTATTTCTAACTATTGTTTTCTTCAACTAAAATTTTATCCGGTTTCAAAATTCTGAGTAACTTGGAAATTGTTGTTTCTAAGCAGTTATTTAAAATTTAGACATTGATAATTCAAATCTCATAATCTTCAAAATCGTTTGACAAATATTTGAAAAACTATTTCTTTACAAGATAATTTTTTGAACAAAATAAGTTCTGAATAGTTTTATATTTATTACTGAATTTTGTTTTTCATCAATGAATTAATTTATACATTATTAGTATTGATATAATTTTATTAAAAATAAATTTTCTTTATTTGAGAAATCTACTTCCATTTCAGCTGCCGAATGGTCTTTTTTAGATTTGTTCTTTGACAAATCTTGCTGTTTTTTATATCATGACAAATCAAAATAATTTTGGACATAATAATTATATGTGTTCATCCCCCATCAAGATCTTTATATTTTCATATTAAATAGTTTTCAAGTTGAAAATTAAACTGGTTAGAAATTTTATGAACTATTTTTATATCAATTTTTCAATTTTGAGAATATCTTCGAAACATTTTTAAATTATTAACTTGGCAATATAATCGTGATACTCTACAGATTATAAAGTCAAGTAGGTTTCGTGTTTTTGTTCATTATAGAGTTTTCTCCAAATTTCACTTCATATAATTTATTTCAAGGTTTGATCATTACTTGAATTAATACTGCATAAATGTTATAATACCAATATTTTAAGTCTTCTTAATTGTTTCAGGGCCAGTTTTTCAATCTAAAATAAAATTTTATCCGATGCTATAGAAAATATATCCCTTGATTAAAAATACTCATTGAAAAGTATTGAAAATTATTTCTATTCTTTTCAATCCATACAGAGATTTTGAAAAATATTGAATGGAATTGAAACTTCGATCATTTCAATATTTTCTAATTTTTATAATGGAATTCAAAAGTATTGAAAAGAATTGAACTTTCATTATTTCAATACCTTACAATTCAAGAGTGGAATTAAAAAGTATTGAATGGGATTCAATTTTTTATCGTATGAATTATCCGTAACTCCTATTCTTTCCCGCTTCACAGCATTATTTTCGAATTTGAAAAATGTGAAACGCTTTTCAAATTCGAAAATAATGCTGTGAAGCGGGAAAGAATAGGAGTTACGGATAATTATTACGTGAAGCGTTCTAACATTCACGTAACAGGAAAAACGCGCTACATAAATTTGTAAAACTACAATAAAATTTAGTATTGCATATCAAAACTATCATTTTATTTAGTGATTTAGATTTTAATAAGGTAATTCGTAACGTAGAAATGAAACATTCTATTCGACAATAAGAAATTTAAATTTTACAGTTTCTGAGCAAAAAAAAATTTCAGTTGATTTTAGGATATAATCTTTCTGAAAGGTTGGAGAATTTTAATTTTGGCTTTAGTTAATAGAAAAAAGAAAAAAAAAACAGAAACAGAAACATTAAAAACTGAATTAATTTCAATTTTTTTCAATCTTACGCGTAATCAAAAATACAAAACTATTTTGGTATTGAGAAAGATTGAAAAAAATTCACAAATTTGAATTAACTTTAATTTTTTTCAATCCTACACGTGATCCAAAATATTAGACCATTTAGGTATTGAGAAAGATTGAAAAAGATTCAGAAATTTGAATTCATATCAATTTATTTGAAGCCACCGCCTAATCGGAGATTATGTTATACTATTTTGGTATTGAGATGGATTCAGAAACATTCACAAATTTAAATTAATTTTTTAAAAACTGTCAATTAATTTCAATTTTTTTCAATCCCACACGTGATCCGAAATTCGACATTATTTTTTTATTAAGGATGATTCAGAAAGATTAAAAATGTCAATTCATTTCAATCCTTTCTAATCCAACTCATAACCCGAAATGTGGGACTATTTTGGTATTAAGAAGTATTCAGAAAGATTGAAAACTGTCAATTTATTTCAATTTTTTTCAATCTCACACGTAACCCGAAAATGCGGAACTTTTTTGTTATTGAAGAGGATTCAAAAAGATTAAAAATATTAATTCATTTGAATCTTTTTCAATTCTTTAAGAGTTCAGAAATTCTTTTATTATTTTTCGATTCAATATAATTGAAAAGTATTAATTTTATGTTCAGATGAAAAACTTGTGGGATAGGATTTTTTCAAAAGTATTCAATTCTCATCTTTTTCAATACTTTTCAATGAGTATTTTTAATCAGGGTCTATTTATTGTATGTATATACAAATACTGGCAATGCTCATTTTATTCCGAATTAAAAAATTGGCCATAAAAATGTTAATATTTGTTTGTAGCTCCTTCGTTTGTTTTTTAATCATTCCTGAACTCATTATCTGATTAAATACCATGAACCTTTAAGGGCAGGTCGTAGTGAGTATGTATTTTCTAAAATTTTATTTTTCTAATTACGTTTCACGTAAACTTTAGGATCAAATAAAATTTCCTGAGAGAACATAAGACTAACTATCGCGGATGATTTATTATAGTTCATTTAAAAATTTTTCCAAAAAGTAATTAGAAAAATAAAATTTCAGAAAATACATTTACTACGGCCTACCCTTAATGAGTTGTTGTACACGTGTCCACGAGTGCTTCCAACAGAAAAAAATGATAAAGTACTCAAGTACCTTCTAATGCTTGCAGGTGCTGAAAAATATAAATGAAATGAAGTAGTGTATTAGTTCGTGAAGATTATCATATATTGTACGAAAGTTTTAAGATTTTTAGATTATACTTGACCTCCCCAAAAGCCATTAAAAATGGCACTTAAATTATCAGATATTTCGCCATTTTTTGAATTTATTTAACAAACAAACAAATTAGTTCAGAAAAATTAATTGTAAAAAATTGCATTTATAGTTTTTTACAATTTTTGCTCATGTAATTTTTATTCAAAATTTTTTTGATACATTTAAGTTTCGTTTTTTTAGCCATATTTCGATGTTAAAATTTCATTTTTCAATGTAAAAATTTAAATTTATAATTTTTTATTACTAATTTTAACATTATCCGAATTAATTAATAAATCTTTCTTTTCCATTCAATATCACCGATGATTACTTGGATCTTAAGGACTTATGAATACAACAATCAATAATTTATTTTTAAAGTTTGTTTATTAATTTGATGATATACATCAACTTGAATAACTTAAATTTACTTTTGAATACATTAAATCATATGACTAAAAATTATTCATTCATACTCAATAATTAAGTTTTTTATAAACTGTAATTTTTGTTATTAATGCTTAATAATTTATATATTTAAAAAATGAATTGACATCAATAATGAAGAAATTTGTTACATATGTAAGATATCTTATTTCTTAAAAAGTTCTCAGATTTTCTACATTAAATCCACTTATGTTCAAACAAAAAAAGAAAAAATACAGAAAAGACATCACATAACTCTTTAGTGGTTTTTATCTAAGTTATTTTTATGTGATTTTTGGAGGAATTATATAAATATAAGATGATTAAAGAAACTAACAAACAAAAGAGTTATTAAGTCTAAATAATATGTATTATTTTTTCATTGTTTACATTTTTTTCAATACTATAATTATGATTTTGATAATAAAACAAAAAAAAACATTCATGAATCACGAGGCTTCTCAATGGACTAAGAACTGCTATTGAAGATATTTAATTATAGGAATGTAATAATAATAGTTCACAGTTCCATAATAAGAAAATTGAAAGCAACAAAAGGAAAAATTTGAATGCATGAAGAATTTTGTTTGAAGAAATACATTCTGCAAAATGATATTGATAATATTTGTCCATTCATAAATCTAACATTACATCACTTTCACTTTAAAAAATATTGAGAAAAACCAAAATGCGGATGCTCTTGGTTCACCTCGTATTTAACGCTGGAGCAAAATTTTAGAAGCGGCCGCCCGTTTGCTCTTGATATACCTCAATGACATCATCATTTTCCATCTCGAGCTAAAACAGAAATATAATAACAATAATCATTATTGTAACTTTGTTTTTCATTGTAAGTACAGACCACGTGGTCAGAATTTGCCAAGCATTTACCTGCTTTGGTGTTTCATCATCATTGATTCGTTTTCCATCAAAGAGAAACCTAAGTGATGTCATTGGAACTCCCTGCAATTAATATTGAACTTTAATTTCATGAATTTTCAATCATCAATTTAAATTACTAAATTTACTTACAACTCTGTCACTGTAGGATTTCTTTAATTTACCCATTTGGGTAGTCATTTTTACCCTGAAGTGAATTTCATTACTGTCCTAAAAATTTTAAAATTCAATTATTAACAATAATGGTTAAATAAATAAAAAATTTTGATAAAACAAAATTAGACGAACATTTCCAACGACTTTCAGCTTGATGTATTCCGAATTCGCATCACCTGGACCGGCGTCGGGTTTTTGTTCCTGTACAAAAACGAAGGTTATAGCGGTTTGAACATGCATATATGTATATGTATATTCATATATAAATATATTTACAGATATATATATAAATAAATATAATTTTATGGATGATATTGTAATTTTGATACATAAATATTTGTAAATTTTATAATAACATATATATTATTTACCTGATTGTCTGACATAATTGTAATTTATTATGATTTGTACGTTAGACCACGCGCCACAACGACTAACACCAAACACAAGCAAGCAATATGGCGCTGCACTTTTGTCAAACCTCTCGACAGTCTTCTTGTTAAAAATAACGCTATTTTGTCCGCGTTCTTGAATATATCTAACAAGTACTATGTTGTCGCTGTAAAAATGGCGGGGGTTGTTCTAAAACCGGAAGTACATACACTCGCCGGCTTCGACCCATACTATAGCATTTATAGTTAGAGGGTCCAGCATTTAGCGTACATACTGAGCGTATTCAGCCAAACTAAGTCCTGAGTAAACTTAGTTAGCCTAAGTGTTGGCTAGGTGCACGTTAGGTGCTGCCCTCATTTTTCATGCTTTTCCCATGTTAAATCAAGCGGAGTAATTTAGTTACAATGGCCGCCATTAGCGTAAAATCATGCTGTTTCCATAAGATTTACACGTAAAAGTGGCAATCAGCGCCAGACCTCCCCACCATATACTACGCACCTTGCCAATAATCAAAGCATTCCCTGTTATACATATATCTATCTACTATACTATACATATCTTACTAAGTTTACTCTGGACTTTAATCAGCTGAACACGCTCACCAACAGTAATCATGTCCGGAAGTCGAGTATTTTAGCAAGCAAATAAAATTCAATAATTGTTGGAATTCAAAGAATTCATTATTGTCAATTTACTATTTGGATGGTTTTTTTCGTTTCATAGTACATTCATATGATAGATTGTGATCGATTTTTTTATTAATTCTTGAGGATATAATATTTTATTGTAAGGTAATTTCGTTAATTTACTAAAGTTGAACACACCCATCATGTAAAACTTAAGTGCTTATTAATTTTCGAGAGAAAACAATTGTAATATTCCATTATATACAATTGGACATGAAACATTAATATTGAATTTTTTTTTTTCATGGCCCAATCGAATTTGTCACTAGTTTGTTTACGATTTTTCGATAAATTTTTCAAAATACTTTGAGCCAGCTAAATACACAGTGAAATAACCAGTTATTCGCCTGTTATATCCGACGATACAATAGGTGTAATCTTTGATCCATTATTACGCGGCAAATTCACCATAATTTGAATTATTTAATTTTTTGCCCTCCGCGGGCGAAAATTGGCAACTTTCGGCCCGTTGCACCAAACGAAGTTGCCACTTTTCGCCCAGAGGACAAAAAAATAGTATTCAGCCCTAGGATGGAATAGTATATTACACACCTTGGGAAGGATAATAAGAAAAGCCTCAGATCACATGTAATTGTTGGCCGAGGCGAAGCTGAGATCAACAAAAATGTGATCTGAGGTATTCTTTCTTACTTTCAAATGGCTGTATACTATTTTTTTGTCCGACGAAGGCGGAAAGCGGTAATTTTGTTTAGCGCAAAGGGACGAAAGTTGCCACTTTTCGCCCGGAGGGCAAAAAAAGTTAGAAATGTCTCAGATCACATGTTAGTCAACCTCGGCTTCCCTCCCTAGGGGTGAAATCTACTAATTAATTCATAATAAATTATAAATATAGTATATTACACACCCAGGGAAGTAAAATAAGAAATGTCTCAGATCACATGTAATTGTTGGCTGAGGCGAAGCCGAGGTCAACAAACATGTGATCTGAGACATTTCTTATTTTACTTCCCTGGGTGTGTAATATACTATTTGCTATATAGAGCTGAAAAATTGTTGTAGTACATAAATACAGCTAGTTATTTTATTATATTCATAACTTTATCATTAATTTTCTTAATTTATAAATTCATTTATTTACAATTGTTATTATATTTACACAATTTTAAATACAAGAACGTAATAATATTCAATCAATAAAAAAGTTGAATAATAACACCAGCACAAAGAAAAAAAAAGTTGTTTGTGCATATGACCGGACCCACCTACGGACATGTTTTTCGACCCGGTGAATCAGAATTTTGAGTCCGTTTGACCAGGTCATCCTCCGGATTTGAGTAAAATGCAAAAAGCCCAAAAAGTAAGGAAAAAAATTGCCAAAAACTGTAATCATAGCAAAAACCTAAAAAAATAGCGATAAATCATGAAAATCGAAATTATCGAGATGAAAAAAAATTTTTTGGATTCAGATTGGTTATGATTTTTATGTATTTTGTTACAGTGAATTTGAATCTAAAGTTTTTTTTCTCCTTAATGTTTCAAAATTTGTAAAAATCAAAAAAATTGGGAAAATTGCAGTTATAAATATATATATGAGAAAAAAAATCTATCTAACACGATTGTTCATGACTTGGGCATATTTTCATGGATGAAATATGATCTTAGAATTGAAAAATTGACAAAATTTTAAAATCTGTAAAAAATAGCATGCAAGCAGAAGTTACGAAACCATATTTTCGAATTTCAGACTGTCGTTCGTTTGTATTGAACTCTTTTATCTTCAAATAACCTACGCAGTGAGTTCTTTTTACGTTTTCGGCGGTATACGGTTCGAATGTTAGAGGACTGGTTGATGAATTGAAATAAAATTCTTATAAGGATGATGAGTGGATACTTTTTATTGATTCATCGAAAAAAAATCTTGAAGCGGTTTTGCTCAATGACGGGAACACTTTTGCACCTATTCCAATAGCTTATTCGACTAAAAGGAGACTCACGAAAATTTACAGATCGTAGTAGGCAAAATAAAGTATTCAGAACATCAAAGAGTTTCTTTGCCCCTAGATATTCTATACTATTTGAAGTAATTTGGACCAGTAGATTTTGAGAGATCTCAAAAATAAATTTTTGAGATCTAAACTTTTTAACGGATTCACCGATCGATTCCAAAAACTAATCAGCTCTTAAGCTTAAAAAACTGCATCGATTGCCGTCAACGCGATCAAAATCGGTTACTTCGTTCGTGAGATATCGTGAACGAAAAATTTGGGAAAGTGTTTTTCTACATAACTCCGACATTTCTTCCTGGATCGTTTTTGATTTTAAGAGATAATTTTTAGAGCTTAAAAAACTACGTCGATCTCTGCCAAAAACGTGAAAATCGTTTGATTGGTTCGTGAGTTATCGTTGTTGAAAAAGTTCGAAAAAATTGAATTTTTCAAATTTCTCCAAAATTTTTGGTCTGATCAATTCGTGTTCAGTAGTAAATTATAGAATTCAAAAAACTCTGTCGAATGTTGCAAACCGCGTGAAAATCAGTTTATTCATTCAAAAGTAAAGGTAGATTGAAAATTTTAAGAATAGTGTTCTATTAAACTTCTATAAGACTTTTGAGCTCGAAGAGCTCAAAAACGTCATAAGTACAATTTTAAGCGCTTAGGTATGGAATTAGCGCGAAGTTACAGGGACGGCCTTCAGGGTTTTTTTTTTTGGTTTTTGCATTTTACTCAAATCTGGAGGGTGGCCGAGCCAGACAGACTTCAAATTCGGACTCAGCGGGTCGAAATAAATGTCCGTAGGTGGGTCCGGTCAAATGCGCAAACAACTTTTTTTTTGTGTTCCGGTGTAATTATAAGAAAAAAAAAATTTCCAAAATTTCGTAAATCTCCCAAAAAAAAAAAAAAAAGACAGTACCCTGATTAAGAAATCTAATTTGAAATGATTTAAAACCATCGGATTTGAATACTATATAGATATACAATTAACATGGATGTAAACATTTCAAATCATCTTTCTGAATCAGGATAATAATAGATATAATTTCTAATTAAATTAATTTAGCTCTTTTCTTGATTCAAGAAAAATTATTCGAGTAGAGAGATTCTTTTTCTCCTGTCTTAATAAGTTGTATGAATGTTCATACACAGAAAAATTTCGATATGTCCACGCGGTGTGGACCTACCAAATTTTTTTGCTTGACGAACAGATGTTGCCTTCCACGATTGGGATAATCGTGTACGTATTTATCAAATTATTTCGTAATATTAGTAAATTTTGTATACTTTCAATACTACAAAATAATCACTTAAAATTGTAAATATACGACACTCAAGTTTTATAAAATTTATTCAGGTACCAGCTATGATCTGTCATTGTTGCTAAGAGGCCATGATTAAAGATCAGTGAATCAGTAGATCTAAAGTCTACCATCGGTTCACCAGACAATGATGTTATAGTTCCACCCAGAGCACTTAAAAAATCAATTCAATGCAATCGGTTTAAAAAACATGAAATATTTAGTAGTAATTTTTAAAAAAGTAACCTTCATTGAATTCCATACTTAATAATAGCTGCTCCTGCACAAACGTCCCATTTTTTTATAGCTGTCATATGAATATAAGCTGAAACATTTCCTACTGCTACTTCAAGAGACTTATATCCTGCACCAGCCGCTGAAACTATGATCACATCTCCGCCTAATACTGCCCTGGAAGTATTATGAACTTTTCCAGCATGAGATCTCGAAACGATTATCATGTTTTTATTCGACTTTCGCTAGGAAAAAAAATGTAAATACTGATCAGAGATTACTCAAATCATTTGTTACAGTTTACAATAAAGATCAGTTATTTTATTTTCTTATCATAATAATCACTAATTAAATAATTGGTTTTAGGCCATTGCGGTCTATTTAGTAATATGTTATTCAAGTCGATATGAATGACTTCCAACCCTCATGTTTTTTCAGTTTTTCTTTGCTTTCAATGAATTATCAATGTTACGATTATATATTTAAAATTCGAACAGATATATATATATATATATATACAATACTTTCAACTTGTTAATATTTGTGATTATGAAAAATCTCTATTCACATTGACTTGAATAACATTTTATTAAACTGACCACAACGGCCAAACATCAATTGAGAGAAACTGAATTTTTTTTTTTTTTTAAAGGAAACACCTACTGAAATACAATTTCCAACACTCCATTTCTATAAAAAGTTATGTAAGCTTTTAATGTGCGGAATTTTCTTAACTTTGAATATGTCTAATAGTAGGGTGTGTCAAAATGTAACTTCCGTGATGGACCTCTTAAAATTGGAATTTTGAGTTCCGCTTTTGACAGGAGTTGGGTTGGTCATTTCCTGACATATTTTGAGCGTAAAAGGATTTATTTGCTTTTCAGAGAATTTTTTAACAGGAGCTTTGTTTGCGCATTTTCGCTGAAATTTCAAAATTTGGCTGAAAGTATCCAAACAAAGCTCCTGTAAAAAATTCTCTGAAAATCAAATAAATCCTTTTACGCTCAAAATATGTCCGGAAATGACCAACCCAACTCCTGTCAAAAGCGGAACTCAAAATTCCAATTTTAAGAGATCCATCATGGAAGTTACGTTTTGACACACCCTGATCTAATAGTATTTCTTAAAAATTCGCTCCAAATTTACAAGTATAAGTTCATAAGTATCGGTTCCAACAGAACATTAAAAGAGTGAAAACTTGAAATACTTTGTTTTATTTAACGAAGTACAAATAAAGAGTTTACTAGTGATAAAAGTAATTTAGAATTTTCAAAAATAATATCAAGTTTTACGGATGGAAGAGTATTAAACGTATGTTTAGAATTTTAATTCTTTTAATAAATTTAAAAATATGATAATGCAAAGTTCTCGCAAGATACTCATATGTCTTTTTTTTTTTTTTTTTTCTTTTCCAGAAACTTTATTTAATTCACTGAAATTTTTGAACAGTTTTACTGTTGGTGTTAGATTTTAATGTATCGTTCTACACTTTAATCTAATACAAAAGACGAGAAAAAAAATGTCCATAAAATTAAATTTTGTTTTGCTCTTACTTTTACTGCTTGTAAATTTTTAGATAATCCATGGTAACCCCATGCCCAATAAGTTTGTTTAGGTTCAAATGGTTTATGAATTACTCCAATCACAGGGATACCTTTGACAGCAATACAGACCATGGTAGTAACATACTCTAACAAGTTTTCTAAGAAAAAAAATCAATTTGCAATAAATTACCAATTAAGTGAAATTTTTTTTTGGTTCATTTGAAAGTTGCTTAATAGAATTACCAGTAAATTCTTTAGTCGCATCTAACGGATCAATCCAGACGGTAATATCTTCAGCATTAATTGTGATATCAGTCTCAATATCAATATTCTTTAATCTATCGGTAAAATCTTGTTGATTTTTTATCACTAAATTATCGCATTCTTTAGATTGTTCTTCAGAAATAACAGTAACTGAAGGGTATGAGGATGATAAATAATTATTCATAACACAATGCGATCTATAATCAGCCGTTGTTACAGGATCATCTACTCCTTCAGCAGTTTTTCCTTTTAATTCAATTGAAACTTTGGCTTGTGAATGAACATGAACAATTTCTAATCCTCCGATTTCTGCGGCATAAATTGAATCCGCTAGTAAGGATCTGAGAGATATGCTATTGAGGTTATTTTTTTTCGACGATAAATTAGACAAGCCCCGGATCGCATAAATGTATATAAAAATTAAAAATACTATGAATAAACATAATCCTATTTTATGGATACGAAAGTTAGCTCCAATATTGATTATCATTATTTTATTATAAAATTTAGTTACAACTTGTTAAAGTTTACATAAAATTATTTTAGAAAAATGTCATTATTGTTATTGTACGACTGTGGCTCTCACTACAGTTGTGAAAAATAAAAAACAATTCTATCTGAATTATACTAATGAATAAAAAAAACCGTACGCAATAGTTTGAGTTTGAGGCGCCATTTCATAGTTCTAAGTTTCATAGTTCTAGAATTTTGAATCACCTTCTGGCAAGCATTCGTACTAAACAAAAAACAAAAATGATTTTTGTATGTCATGATGATGCCAGTAGAGATATTAGTCGTTTTTCATTTTAATGATGTTTATACTGCACTTTGGAACACAATTTTTTTCTTCATAGATTTTTTTTTATATTATATTTTTTATATTTGATCGCCCATTATGATGTTAAAGTTTATTTAGTTTTTTTATTAACCTGTGAACTTATTTATTAACAATTGTTTCAACAAATACATTATTTAAAATTTAATAAAGGCTTTTATTTTCAATTTATACTTATTTATGGTTACAATTATTTGCGAAAACATAGGAAGAAGTTTTAATTTAAAGGGTTATAATTTAACGTTATAAATAAAAATTTCATCAATAGATTATTTTGATTAATTTTTAATCCTCTGATTTCCAACTAATAATTACACTGATATGTACATGTAAAAAGTATAATGCAAATATTTTTATGATGCTAAATTTATATCATTACACATTTCACTATTTTAATACGATTTTCTAAGCTTGACCTGCTTTTGGTTTTACTCAATAAATAAATTAGTTCTGAACAAAATTTTTCATTCATCGTTTTTTGGAATTATCACAAGTAGATTTTTTTTCTCAACTCTTTTATGATAACTTATTTATTCAAATAATCGTAAAAATGGTCAAAATCTGTTATTCTTAGTCGGATACTGTAATTTATATCCTTTTTTTATATTAATTTATACTATTTTTTGAAAAACTATCAACTAATCCCCCGGATAGTAGATAAACAGTTAGTCTATGCTTTGCCGGCGACTCATCTATTGACTTTTTTAATTTTTCAATTATTATTAGCCTTTTAAAGAAAAACTTTTCATTTTTTATTATATTATTGTATTTTTGATGACATATTAAAAATATTTCTTATAACAACGATTTTTATATTTCGATTATTTATCACTTCAAAAATGTATACATATATTCAAATGAAATTTATTTTGTTAGTTTTTGGCACCTTTAAACCTGTGCAGTCAGATTGATGTCAATCAGGAATGCAACTTAACGTCAGTCTGTGGCTAAGTAGCGATAGCAGGAACATGTGTGTAAAGTGTGTGTCTATCACCATTATATATACATAGATCCGTAAGTACAAGCCTTCAAAATCATTTTTCAAAGAAAGGAAAACAACAAAGCACTGAAATTTGTAGAATAATTATCAAATTGAATAAAATATACATATTTACAGACAAGCGGTGGCATCCTTCAAGGGATACTAGGAACACCCACGTAGTGACGTCAAAGAAAAAGAAAAAGGGAATAACTGCGGCGTGTCGTGGCGGCCATATTTCTAGTGAGGTGTCATTACTAATAGGTATATTGTATTTAATTTTTTTGCTTGAAGTTTGTATATCTTATTACTCAAAGTGGTTAGTATAAAGTGTTACCCCGCCCATCTGTTGATTAATAAGTGTCCAAAACGTATTTTTTTAAAATAAAAATAAAAGGTGAGGCTTTTCAAATCTTTAATTAAGATTTCAATATTGGATTAATAGCAGATAACTCATGAAATTTAAGGTTGATTGATTGATATGTTACAAGTTACAATTCATAATTTGGGTCACGTTCATTAATGAATTACTGATATTATAATCTTACTATGTTATTGGTTATTATATTAATATTCTTGTTTATTTATTATATACGTATATGCATTTTTTTGCCTCCATATACTTTTTACATGCTGTATTTCTTGTAAATCATATGTGATACGTTAGTTTTTATGTTTTTTTTTATTTTTCTTATTTCTGTTAAATATCAATGATGACTAATTATTACTTCATAAGTAATTATTATTCTGTTGGTTAAATTATCTAAATAAATTAACAGAATAATCAGTTGTCACTGAAATAGTCTACATTTGAACAGGAATTAATATAAGAATGTAGGTCATGAGAATAGAATTGAAAGTTTAATTTATCGAAATAATGTACAAAATGGATAAGAATTTAATATAGTTTATTCATAGAAGTTACAAATTTGAATTTTACTTAACGCTATCACGGAAACAAAAACAACGTTTCTATGAAATTTTTAATGAGTTCATAATGTCTTCATGTACATGAAATTTTATTATACGCAAGAAAAGTTTAAATTTATTTTATTTTTGCTAATTTTGAAATTATATTGTTTGATCTAGGATTTTCGTAATTGACAGTAATATAAAGTCTATATATTGAATAAAAATATTTGTATGCATACATAAATTTTATGTAGCATGGTCAAACATTTAGAGTTTCAACAGTCTTATCAAAATAGATATCGTTCTTAATCATTAAAAATGAATGAAAATTCTTGTCTAGCCCCACCCGAAATAATGAGGATGATTTCTTATACTGATACAAACATTTATATTAAAGTTATTCTTAAAATATGTATGGCATTTTTAAATGTATACAAAAACTTCGTTAAATGATAGTTGGAAAACGAAGCAATCGAATCTGACACTATTGAGAAGTTTATTGATTATTATTTTTCCATATGTTTTTTTAATGTTTAAAGATACGGTATATTAATGCTAATTTTTTTTCTATGAAATCATAGGAGAAAGTAGTTCCATAAAAATTTATGATTTCTATTAGATCTAAACATTTATTTTGATTAATACCTACATCAGTTCATATTTTTCATTTAAGGTCAAATATTGTGCATGTACACATTGCTAAAAAAAAAAAAAATTCAAAGTTACATTTTATTTTAAGTGGTGTTGAAATTTTAATTTATTTTTTATTTTTGATGATTAAAATGAAATCAATCAAGAACTAAAATATTAACCATATGCTTTTTTTTGTTCGTTACAGACTGTATAACTCAAAACTAAGGAGTAACTTAACTTTTTGTCAAGATGCCAAAATCGGTAAGTTTCACAATGATTTTCTAACTCGCTTATTGTATTGATGTTTTCCAGAATATGAGTTTCTTATATTGTATCGTTAAAATGTTTAATTTTATTGTATTATTTTTTCGCTGTTCAATTAAAGAAATTGGCATTCAATATTAAGAATTATTTTGAAGTAAATTATAAACTGAGCGTATTTGAACAAAATATAAGAAAATTCTAAACCGCTAGAGTTTTTGCGATGGTAACAAGAACTACAAATTTTAAATTTTCCTACTTATTTATTTGCTTGGTTTTCATAAAGCTTCTTTGAATACAAACACAAATTTAATGTAAAAAAAAATTAACTTTATTAATGATATTGATTAAAAAATCGTGCGTCCAATATTGTATTGAAGAATATTGAGGGTCAAAGTTTTTTATGATTCAAATATTGTTCAAAAATCTGTTAATCGAGTGTGTCACTCAATAAATTAAGTTGTAATTAAACTCAAATTAATTCTTGATAAGTTATCTGAATGTTGATGTATCGTTGACCCCACTTGAATATGTTAAAGAATTTATTGACATTCTCTACATGATTAAACTATGAGGCATCCCGTTTTGTCTACAACATTTTTCGAAAATCATTAAGACCGTAATAAACAATAGAAAAATTTTGAACTAAAAATTGTTATCAACAAAATTTTGAAAAAAATTTTTGGTTAAAGCCGCTGATGATTATTATCCATTTATTATTTCAAGATAAACGGTACTTAACTATGTGTCAGCATGCATAAATTTACCGACCCCGATGATCTCAGCTCACAAGTTGATGTAGGCACAATCGTTGGTTGGTAAAACGCCTTGAACTATAAATGATGCTTAGCTTCTGCCTGGAGACGGTCACTGGTTATCCTGTGATCCTGATCTTATATTGAGTCTGATCAGATTCTTAAGACTGAAATTTTAAGTATTAGATGGTTTGAGAGATGAATCGTTTTTCAAAAGAAAATTCTTTTTCTCGAATTTGGTACTTGAAATGTTTCGGTATTGTTAGTAAATTCATTTTTAAATGCCTTATTCTTAAGCGGCTCAAACAAATACTCGATGTTTTTAGAAACGTCAGCTAATGTGTTTTAGTGTAATTTTATAGCGTTTCAAAAATTGCGGTCGACGATATATACGGAAAAGATTTGCAATTATTAATAGTTGAATGAACAATGTATGATATTACATCTTCTTTTACTAACACCTTCAGCATTTTGAAGTTTTTGGTTATAAGGGTAATCTCATTATATTCATAAAGAATTAAAATTAGTTCAATTAAAATAAAATAAGAATTAATTTAATCAGTAAATCTCAAATTTATAAATCAGTACCCTGATAGCCATCTCATACTATAAGTTCTTGTAGTCAAGTGATTGCAGATAAGTTAGCGACAAGTTATCGTCAAGTTAACGTCAAGTCCATAAATGCCCACCCTTATATGCAAGATGACAATAAGGTAGTGCCGAATTTTAAAAACAAGTTAACTATAAGCTTACAATAAACTTGAATAGAAAATTTCGGTCACTTAACGGCAAGTGTTTCAGTAAAATTCGTTGAAGTAAACTTGACCATAACTTTACGATAAGTTGTAGATTACCACTTATTGCCAACCTACTTTTCGTCAAGTTATCTACAATTTGCGGGACTAGGTAATCTGAAAGTTATGGTATGAGATGGCTATTAGGGTAATCAACAAAGTTCTTAAAGTATAATAGATCTTCTTTTCCGTCTGAAATCAATTAAGAAATCTACCTTTCCATGACGGGCGCGGCTGACAGGCGTTTCTTTTTATTTTTTATTAAAATCATTTCACAGATAAATATAACTAACCAAACTCAATATGAGCCTGCCAAAAAATACATGATTAGATTTGATTTCAACTAATTAGATTATAGTCGATTTAATCTTTATTTCTCCGAACAAATAGATAACGATTTCGAAACTGTATTCGAACGATGGCATTAACGTTTAGCTTTTGGAATTTAATGAAAATAGAATTAAATTCAAAACCTATACTAGCGGCTTGTAAATATTTATTTTAATTTTACTTTATTGTTTTTTTGCTGTAATAGAAAAATAAAACTAGATGAAGTATAAGGGATGTTCATGATACTATGAACTGAAATTCACTTGTTCGGTCGATACAAATCGATACTAACAATCCCAAAGAAAAACGTATAATACTTTACGGAACTTCGATGTATTATTTTATAAGAACGATTATTTATGCTAAAAAAAGGGTATCCAACACTCATGACGACAGACGATAGTTTAAAGCATCTTTTTTAATCATTTTCCTCATTTTATTTCCTTGCAAGTTTTTTATACATAAATAAATAATTTTTCATTTATCAAAGAATCTATCTCGAGTTCTTTTTTTAATTTTCTATATTTTCTCATCTTTTTAAATTAAAGACATTTTTAACTCTACACAAGATAAGATGTTATAAAGCCCAACTATTACGTTAAGATAAGATTGTTCCACAGAATTCTGTTCGTCGAATTTAACAAGCATTTTTTAACTAGTACAAACGCCGATCATAAATTTTAACGAATAGCAAATTTTTGGCAGTAATACGATTATGATCATTACTGTTTGTATTTTTTTTTTTTTTAATGACAAGTGAATTAAATTTTTTTTTTTTTTTTTTTTTTTTTTTTTTTTCATAAATTTTACAAAATAAAATCAATTCTCAAGAAGTATATTTTTTTTTACATTTATATATTTCAAGCATAAAACACAATCCATCGTTATTGTCAATTTGAATCACCCGATAGATATATCGTATACAGTTCAACTGCAACCTTGTGTGAACCGGCTTGTTCACGTGACTCATTGTGTTATCTTTCTTTCTCTTACGTATAGTAATAAAGAATGAAGTAGAACAGCTGGATGGTTGGCCATAATACCGCCCGGTACGAAACATATCAACGCGTTGAGCGAAAGAGGGACATATTAACGGAAAGAGAGGAATACTCCAAGGAGACGCCAGTCGCACTTGCTCCTTTGGCCCATTGTTCAGCTTATATTTAACTGTCGTACTTGTTCATTCAAACAGTAGTTGTAATATTGTAGTTACGTGTTTTTGAATGATATAAACTATTGGATAAACGTGTGTTAATTTATCGACCGGTACTTGAAAAAAGTGGTGAATAAATAAAATAGCAATATAAAAAAAAAATTATTTTTTTCAACTTGTACTTGTAAATTTCGTATTATTAAATTATTTCCTTTCTAGTTGAACTATTTTATTTTGAGTAAAGTTATTCAAATCAAGTAACCATGGTTTCTAGTTCGAAAATGGTAAGATATACATGTTGAAATATATCTTCATTATCAGTATATTTTTTTTCTTCTTGTGATTTTTTCCTTTCGATATAAGTATTTTTTCCTCAAAGTATAATGAAATAAAATTTTTTAAATATTTTATTTACCACTTTACATTCAACGAAGCACATTAATTTTATCAAATATTCAATGAAACACATTAATTCTATCAAATATTTATCAAACTAGACATAACATTCCCTCTTCACTCGCCTTCATTCTTTCAAAAATCCCGCCATTATCTAAGTCGATCAACAAACAACCAAATAAAATAGTCACAGAAGTGACGTAAAACGATACGACGTCCGGCCATCAAATTTTTAGAAGAGAGATATTGAATGGATATTTAACGCCCAAAAAGTTCAAGTTACAAAATGTTTAACACCGTTTGAAAACTTTTTTAATTAAAATGATATTTACACAATTTTTGTTATTCATCATGTCAGCTAAAAATTATTGTTAGTTTTGTTGTTCATCGGTGTAGGAAACAATTATTCTTGACATAAATTTAAAACTTATGTACCGAGTGTTCATCATTTTACTCAGATAATGAATGATTTATAATTATTATTGTTAACTTTGTAATTTTTTATGTTCTATGTGCTGTCTATTGTTGATAACAAAGATGAATGTGAGGGTTACGACGATGGATGCCGAGCTGGAGTTTGCTATCCAGCAGGCAACTACCGGAAAACAGCTTTTTGACCAAGTTGTAAAAACCATTGGCCTAAGAGAAGTGTGGTTTTTTGGACTTCAGTATACTGACAGCAAAGGTGACCTTACTTGGATCAAACTTTATAAAAAGGTAAAGCAAATAAATTTTTTTTAATACATAATATTTCCAGCTTATATGTAATAATTTATAATTGAATATTTTATCATGAGACTATCATTTCGAGACGACTCATTATTAAAACTGACTCAGCTGGTAGATCAATATAATTATAGTGTCCTTGCACTATACGTTTTCATTTACAACAGACAGTAAACAAAAAAAAAATATTAGATTCATTTACTATAAATAGATAATCTAATGAAGATTAATAATATATTATTAATTTTTCCCTGTTTTCTTTAAATTTTTATAATCGAGAAATGCAAAATTATACATCTGTCAAAAATTTTGAGCGATATGTATAATATTTGTTGATACATTTTATTGATGCAAAATATTGCATAATCTTTGAAATTTATTATAATTTACATCTTACTTTCAGTGACTATGCGAATAAGATTTTTTTTTCCAGAACTTACGGCAAATTTTTTTCATATCACAAGATTTGTAATGGGCTTATCGTGATACTTACATAATTGATTATTTATTGTTATCAATTCGTGTGTTGAGAAAAGTTTTTTTACTTTACAATTTTCGTATAATGTTGAGTATTAAAATAAACGAAACTTGAGAATTGATGAATGTAACAAAATTAATACATGTAAAAATGAAATGTAATTTTATTTCAAGTTATTCTTTTTATTATCATATCGAAGTTTTATTAAATTTAACCCTGAACGGTTTCATATCTTACTCATTTTAGGGTAAACATTCTCATTAGAGTCAGTATAACCTCACACATATTTAAATAATTTGAATTTTTGTTTGCATTGATAAAAATAGATTTTTTTTGTCATTTAAAGTGATGTAACACAAAAAAAAAAAAAAAAAAAAAAAAAAAAAGAGGCCATTAAAGATATCAATATCTTTATGACTTATCAATGACATTTAAGTTGTTATGGGTGTATATGAATACATATCTAATTTAATGAAAGAAGGTTATTAAAAAAATCATTCTTAATTATAGAAAAATTTGATAATTTTTTTACTATTTGTGTATACGATTGAGCTGTGTGCTAACTAACGGAAAATCAAATTAGCATTTAAACTCAAATAATTCGTGTGAGTACATGAATTAGTCGTATTCAAGACATTACTCAGAGTTAATTTGGGCTGCATTCAAATCTAAGTATTGTAATCCTGCGAACACCGATGACTCTTTGGGATGTAAGGATAATTTTTATCCAGTTTCGTAATTAGTTATCCAATTTCGAACAATTACCTGCTTATACAATCAAAAGAAAATTAATCATTTAAAAAATTACTGGTTGTTGTTATTCAAACAAAAACATCATAGCAGTCAATTGATTAAAATCAAATTACTCAAGAACAAATTTTAAACATATGATACTCACATTATATGAGGAAACGGAAATAGAGGGAGTATCTATTGAAAAAAATTTTATGTAATTTCAGAAAATTTTCTGTTAAAAAATTTTTTCTCAGATATAATGATACATTATGTTATTTTGCGATTAAGTATTTGACATTGAGCGTGGTTGAATCATTTGGTTTTAATTAATTACTTTTCATAATTAATTTTATTTTATTATTCGTCTATTGTAAATAGCTTGAATATTTATCATCACGAATATGGCAAATAAACGTGTATTGAAATTTTAATTCTGTTTTACGACAATAAAGATGAAACTAATTTCACATTTATTGGAATTGATCGTTTCTTGCTCAATTCATATATTTATTAATGAAATCTTGTTAATCAGGGAATTAGATTTAACTCATTGGTAATCAAAATTTTTTATTGTTACGATGTTCTCTTTGAATACGTGCGTTTATTCGAGTTATTGATGTTCGGCACTCAGCTATTAGTCAATATGTTCGGATTTTG
Source organism: Cotesia vestalis (assembly GCA_000956155.1). Lineage (NCBI taxonomy): Eukaryota > Metazoa > Arthropoda > Insecta > Hymenoptera > Braconidae > Cotesia > Cotesia vestalis. The sequence goes on from JZSA01003115.1 coordinate 20,638, forward strand.
AATACAGTGCAGTACCGATTCATGTACATAAATGATATGCACTCGTGTGCTCACTTTATGCTTGGCTAATACTTAAAAAATTTGTATTCTGATTTGAAATTTTAAATTAACTTTCATAATTTCATGATCTTAATTTTTTTATCCACCTTTAAAAAAACTTGTGGTTACTCTCATACATTGAAGAACATGAGAGGAGGTGTACAAGTCTTAACTCCTTCCTGTAATTGATACAATCTACTAATATACAAAAGATTAACTTACTAATGAAGATCCTACAATCTACCGATCGGATTTGCTTCAGATAATGAAAAAATCACAGCTTTAGTTAACAGCCGGTCTCTACGATCGCAGATTTATATTTCTCTCCTAGACCAAGGAGAATTTTGAAAAAAAAAAAACGCTCTGCTACGTAATAGATTTTTTAATTGTTTATTTCGTGGCAGAGCGTTTTTTTTCGAAATTTTCATTTGTTTAAAAGAAAAATATAAAACTGCGAAAGCTTTATAATCATGAGTGCAACAAGAATAGTAAGCAGCGTTTCTTGCAATGAGTGCGACGCGAGAAAAAGAGAGGACCAGCTTTTAAATCATGTCAAATATTATCTAGAAAGTTGCAAGGAAACGTTGAAGATCTACCAGCACGAAAGCATTAATAGCTGGTTCTGTAGTCTTCAGAACCTCACCTAAGTTTTATCGATCTAAAATTTTCACGGATAAACTAACTACACAAGTGTATCAAGAAAAATATTTTAAAAAATTTCATCTAATTTAATTAAATTCCAGCAAAACTGCCAAATCACACTGTAATTAAAGGAATTTGATTCAAATAAAATTACTAAAAATTTAGTAGTACTGGATTATCGAACAAGAAATTTATCATTAACGTGACGAAAGTTTAGGAAGTATCAATAGTAATAAACCATACATAGCTATAGACTAAATTTTGAAAACAAAAAATAAGCTAGTGAATACTATTTTTTATTCAAAATGAAATGACAAGGAGTGACAAAAAAAAACACGAGGAAAGGTAGAGGATCTATAAGATTTGAAAAAACAAAAAGTAGTCAAGTAAAATTTTAGTTGATACAAACATAGATTGATGACGAGCGTCAGATTACCAAGAATCCGGGAAAATAATTTTCCTCGAGTAAATTTTCCCATACCGTCTGTTTACAGTGCATCAGCTTACCAGACAAACCAATCAATTACTTACAAACCCACATTGGATTAGTCATTTCGAAAGATCGCGAATATAACATTGCCAAAATAACCGTTTTATAGTAGCGATAACGTTTCAGCGCTTAGACGTTTTATATTGTATAAGTGTCAGTCAGAAAAGACGCTATTCGCATAGCATTAACGAGTACCTTTGTCTTTAAAACAAGGTTTGTGCTTTTGAAAGTTCACAAAAATACACCTAAATTATCAACTCTGTCACGAACACCATTACTATTGATACTAATATTTCAAATGAAGACAATCGGAAACTTCTTCACTGTTGACATGGCTGAATCAATTCTGGTAACTGACTTCTCAAATCATTTTGGTTCAAATCGTCAACCTCATACGTGAATGCCTTTACGATAACATTACTAATCATAAATATAATGAATTTTTTTTTAAAACTGCGAGGTCAAACAAATTTAAGTATGATACTAATTTTGTAGATTTTTTACAAAAATTTGTCGATATTATCGCATTTATCTATCCAATCAAAAGGAAAGAATCATTCAAAAGTGCGTCACATTAGCATGAAACCGGGTTCACCCTTTTTCTATGAAACTTGAAAATAGCTCAAGAAGTATTGCATAAATTGAACAAACCCGGTATTTCTGTCCATTACCAAGTGTCCCGTCTTCAATACCATACATGATTTAAAAGAAAAAAACAAAAATCCTTTTGATAAAGGTTGCATTTACCTTCCAGAGGGAATCGAGATTCTTTCTTTTTTCAACAAAAAATGTAATAAAAAAAAAATTGACACTCAAGTCAAGCTCAAAATTCAAAGAGCCACTATAGCCCAGGTAGGAAAGAACAATTGGACAAGGCTTGGACCAAGCCTGGGCCAAGCGTCACCAGCCTTGGGTGAGGCTTGGCACGAGCCTTGGCTAAACATTGGGCCAAGGCTCGGTCCAAGCCTAGGATGATAACTATGTCCCCAAGCCTTGGGAAACCAAAACACAAGGCTTGGGCCGAGTCTTGGGAAACAAATGGCCCAGGGCTCGGACCAAGCCTTGGGGAACTAATTTGCCAGGACTAAAAAAAATGCAAATATTATTAAAAAATTAAATTTGATTTTAATTGTATTCGTGATTTCACGGTTTATTAACAGCTTTACGTGTTATCGTATCTCGCGATTACACCAAATTACCTTGAAAAAATCTTTGCTTACGATGGGAATCGAACCTGGGTCACCCGCGTGAAAGTCTCGAACTGTACTGACTTTGCTGCACTTCGTAGTAACACTAACAGATTAGTTTTAGTTACTTAAACATCACTCAGTCATTTTGCTTTATTACATGATATTCCATAATTAAAATTGAACTTATAACTGCTAAAAATTTTGTATAGTTGATTTTAACGAAATATTTAAATTTTCTATTTTACTAAAAATAAATACATGATCATAATTGAGTACATCTAAATTGAGAAATTGTCACTTTTAATTTATAGAAAAGTAACTACTTAGTATAAGTTCATTCAATAATTTTTTTTTACGAAATATTCTTACTATTATTTAAGATAATGTGACTATAAATAATGAATAACTGAAGCATCTTTTAGCGTTAGATTTTCTTCATAAAAAATTAATATTTTTCATCATTGAAAAAAACTTTCCTATGATTCAATTAAAGCACCAAGCTAATTCTGAAATTATATTTGGTCCGATAGTAACTTCCCAAGGCTCAATTTGGAAATATCGAACCATCGAGCCAAGTCTCAAGCTAGACCCGGGCCAAACTTCGGGTGTCAGTGACTTCCCAAAACTATAGTTTCACTGATAGATATATTGTAGAAGTAATTTGTATATGTATAAGAGAGTGGTAAACAAACTTACTTGTTAACAATTTTTTTCAATATTTTTTTTTGGAGAGAAATAAACATTTTTAAAATATTCACAATATGTTTCAGTATTAAATTTATCATTTTTTATTCACATGGAAAATATTTTTTGAGCAGTTACGAGAGTTTTATACATTTTTCAGCAACAAAGAAATGATAGTTAAAAATAATTTGTTAACGATTAATAACTACATTTATTAAAATTTTTTTGTTGACAAGTCATTTATAAGATTCTATTAAATTCTTTTATCAGTGTTCGAAGCATTGGGCCAAATGTCGAACCGGGTCAAAGAAAGTTTATTTCTAATGTATATAACTTAAATTTATGATCAATACAACAAATTAATAGCGAGTAGCAAAAAGCAAGTGGCAAATAGCTAATTGCAAATTTGCTACGAATTATCACCGTTACCTCCCACGGCATGCTAACAAAAAGCTACCCATAACTACTATGAGGCAATATCCCCTTCAAATATCCTTTTGAACTTCACTCGCCGTCATAGGAATAATGAAAGTGATGGAAGGTATGGACAGGCTTATCTACACATAATACTGAATTAACTGTGACGGTGCAGCAGGTTGTTCAGAAGCGGTAGACGACAACTTCTTTTGCGTTTACTCTTTCGACAATTGCTATCAACATGTTCCAAAATAAGCAATACTACCTCAAATTTAAAGTTTTAGTGCCATCTTAAATTTTAAAAATGAGCTACACAATTTTTCTCACTATTTTTACAGAGGTCCAATAACGGTTTTACAATTCGAATAACAGTTTCATACGTACTAGGGTAAGCCAAAAATGAATAGATCTGAAAAATTTGTGGAATTCATCATACATAATTTTAGATTGAACTTTACCTTGAAATAATTTAAACCAGTCGTCTTAGTGAAAAATCATTTTAAACCTTTTTTTTGTAGATAGTTCAGTTTTCCACAAGATTTTTATTAATTTTTAGGATATGCTAATTCTTTGAAACATAAAAAAATTTAAGCTAAAAAAAAAATTTTCTTGTGTTATTAAAATCGGAAATTAAGAATCGCAATTACTTCTCAATATTAATATTAAGAACTCAAACTTTACCCAAAATCTTTTCCATAATCTTGAACAATATGTTAAGGTAACCAAAGAAAAAAAAAGTCGTATTTTTTGGCCCACCCTGATATTTATATATTTTTTACAACACCTGCTCTGGAAGTTAACTTTTTGAGCGCTGTATATCATCTCCGAAGTACACAATAATCGCATACTTGACTAGATGTGTTTCATAAACGCACCTGTTCGGTTAAAGACCACATTACTGCACGGATTCCGCCTAAAATATAAAAAAAAAAAAAAAAAAAAAGTATATTTCCAATGTATTTGATCTCAAATTTGTGATAAATTGTAACAAATTACAACAAGCAAGTAGCAAATCGCAACATAGTAATTCATTTTTTGTCGTTCATGTGAATGATACACTAAAAACAATGATCAGCCCTAACCCTTAATATTATTTTTAAAATTTTATATTCCTCTTAAATTCAAGTTCCAAAGCAGTAGTTGTAAAAAGTATTGTATGCTATACGTAGGATAAAAAGCAAATATGACAGTCGTGATTACGATATTTGCTGTAAGGTTTATATGACATTCTTATGAAGACTCGTGTGGTTGTCGCAACTCGCCTAACGGCTCTTAGCAACATCTACCACACTCGTCTTCATACGAATGCCTCATAAACCTTACGCTCATGTCGCAACAACACGACTGTCAGATTATTTGCTACTTATCCCACATGTAGTATAAATAACTATTATTATCAGAACTGACTTTTCAATATCGGGTGAGATCGAATGGTGCTCTTTTAAATATACTAGATTACTTGAAATTCCAAAATTCATTCCTATTGATTAGCTTGAAATTTTTCAAGTATATGAAGTCAATTGACACAATATATGTATCGACTTCCATTGAATGCAGTTGCTCATAGAATTGAAGCTTGTATCTTTTAACCCTTAATGATTACCCATTTTTTGCAAAAAAGACTTTCGAATCTATTATCATTTCATGCAGCAGGAGAAATTTGTTACTAAGGTGGTAAAAAAAAAAGTAAAACGAAAAGTACGGAAGCTGAGAGGTTATTCAGATTCGGACACAGATGATGATGAATATGATGGCGAGTTGGTAAGAAAAGATAAAATGAAATACAAGTAATCTCTAATTATTTATTTGAAAACGTTAAAAAAGTATCTTAGTGTCGTAATAGTTAGTAAAATCGATTACTTTGTAATTATCACTCATAATGTTGGATAGAGAAAATGTCAAAAACTTAATAGTGCACGCCTCAAATGCTCATGTTCATTCTTAATGTTAACGGGATAGAAGTACCGTTTGTCGCCACTGTAGCTTTTTGACCACTCAATGTCCAAATTGGTGTATAAATAATTTTATAAACGTTATGACATCTTAAATTCGGTTTGTATGAATGTCAATGGTTAAAAATTTTATTAAAATAATATTCTTAAATGGATATTATCTTAAACTATAAGTGATCAAAAACGGCTTTAGATGGAAAAAAAATCGATTCTAAGTTTGTATCTCACGTAGTACCTCTTATACACTTACTATGCTAAAGCACAGCACTTACTATACCACTGAGCTGAAAATAGTATCACCTCGATATAAAATTAGAATTACGTTTTACCGTTTAAAGTGGCCAAAACGGATATTTCCCTATCCCTTTTTACCTATTTAAAAACAAAATCATCATTTACATTAATACTAGTATAGAAATAAAACTAGTTTTTATCACTACAAAAAAACTTTAATAAGTTAATAATTATTGTTTGCATATAATGTAATCACATTTTGAATTTCAAAATTTTTCGCACTTTTAATTTTTATTTCCTCGTTATGATAGATGAGATTGTGAAACATTTAATTTTTTGCTACGAATAACTTTATAATAAATTGACACTCTAAGTATATTTATATAAAAAAAGAACCTGATATATTTACAAAAAATTAACAATATCTAAAAAATTTGAAAAAAAAAAGAATATTTATTATTTTAAAGATATTTTTCAAGTGTATGATTGAACATGGTTCATGAATTCTATTAGTCAAAATCAACAATGGCAATTTCAACAATTATTAGAACACTGTAATATTCAGTAACCTTATCTAAATGAATATGGAAACAGATTCTGCTAATAGCCCCTTCGGATCATTCACACAATATATGACTGAATAAATTATCGCACTAATCAGAAAATGATAACTTTTAGATTTCTTTCAAAATTACAATTTTTTTAGCGGAAAGTTAAAGATATAAATAAAAAGTTCAAAAGTTTCAAAGATTAATTTTTATTCTTACGAATGTACTGATCAATATTTTTCGTCACTTTGATGAAAAACAGATTATTTATTTAACATATTTCAAGTCTGCTTTTGAATTGTAATCTATTTTTTTCTTTTCAAGTTCTCAATTTTCATTTTTAAGAAGTATTATCAATAATTATCTGTTATTTAGCAAATGATTGAAGAAAATTAAAGAACATCAATTTACTTATGCTCAACAAAACATTTTCTTTTATCAAGCCGTATTTATTTTTTAAAATATTGATGATAGACAAATTCGAGATTCTCGAGATAATAATAATGAATCAAATCTGAAATCATATAATAATGTTTTTTTAGTCAGTCTTTGTACTGTCAATTCTTAATAATAAATCCAGAAAATTTGAAATTTAGCAGGTATCTTTTTTTTACAATGTAGGGATAAAAGCGGACTTGCTGTATCAACTTCCAGAAAGTTGCAAGGTGTTGTAGATGAAAAATGTACGCAATTGGACTATAATTTCTAAAAAGGTGAAAGTTAATAAAAATGTTTCTAATGTTACATTAACTAACATTGGTTTTTCAAAAATTATGATCTAAAAAGTTGAAAAAATCGATTGATTCACTTAGAAGTTAATACGGTTTAAAAATTCAAATAATAATGTTATATGAATCTTCTATCAGACTTTTGAGCTCGAAGAGCTCAAAAGCATAGAACAGTTATCTCTTTGAGCTCGGAGAGCTTAAAACAAACCAAAAACAATATTTCTGAGCTCGAAGAGCTCAAAAGCATAGAACAGTTATCTCTTTGAGCTCGGAGAGCTTAAAACAAACCAAAAACAATATTTCTGAGCTCGAAGAGCTCAAAAACAAAATAAATGAAATGTTTAACGCTTAGGTGTAGAGTTAGCGGGAAGTAGCAGGGATGGCCCTTAGGGTCAACTGTTTTCCTAATTTTTCTTTCAAGTAAAAAAGTTTCTAAAAGTGCCCGGCATTTTGGGATATAAAGGTGTTAGTTAAAGTCAACAATAGCTTACTGGTGTATAAAAAGCGTTTATTTTTGAAATCTTCGTACATTTTAGTATGTCGAATCACCTTTAAACACTACTTCAATTCTAATTAACTAACTTGATAAATTCAAAAGAAATAAAGTATTATTGCCCTATAATTAGAACAAGCTTTGAATTTATGTTTCAAGAACTGATATTTTGAGAACATTTTTAAAAGAATTGAAAAATTAAAAAAAAATCTAAAGATATCATGGGTAATTTTTTTAAAGACATAAAAAAAGTTTGCTAAATCTGTTTTGCCAATTTTCATAATAGATTCAGTTAATCTGGGTTATCCAAAATTTATATATGTACTGTTGTAAATATTCACAAGTTGAAAAAGTTAAGTCGGTTTGATATTATTTTTCTTCTATGAAATTTTTGAATAGATCAAATAAACCCCGAAAATTTTTTAAATGAAAGAAAATTAAAAAAATTTTCCATCTCAAATAAGGAAAAAATTCTTTGATTTACAAATTTTTGAGACATCGTCGAATATAGTTAAGCTGATCATCTGAAAAATTTATATTTCTTGATATAATAAATACTTTTTGAATAAGATATTTGGTGAAAGACGTTATTTGCTTATACTGATGAAACTAAGTAGGAAAATTTACTTGGACTTTAGGATAGCACAACACTGAATATTACGAAACATGATGTGAAAAAATGTAGAAGCAAGGATTTAGAATTTAATGTTGAAAAAAGTGATTTGTAAAGGTTACTATAATAAATATAGAATCACTCTTTAAGAATTATCAATAATTATAGTTTTGTTTTAATTGTTGTGTTTAAAATTTACTTTTTTACCGTGTAAATGTTGACGTAGGTGATATTATAATACATAGATTTTATTATTGATTGTAGTAGAATTTTTTTTGTGCATAATTTTTGAATTGTAACATGTGAATAATAAGCATCATAAATTAACTTTTAAAATCACGATTTTATTGTTTGAATTAGTATTTATTATTAAATGATTGCTATTCACTATTTATTTATTTATTTATTATTTATTTATTTATTAGACAAATCAAAATTTTTCACAGTATGTTCTGATATTCAATGAATAATTTTTTTTTGAAAATTTCCATTTGATGACGAGAAATTTGATTTCTAAGTTTCCATTTAACGTCTGAGTGCTGCAAAGATAGACGTTATCCCCACTAAGGATGACTAGAAAAAAACATGGAAATGGTTCTTCATGAATTAACTTTTCAGATAAAAAAAAATATATTTTTTTTAATAAAAAAAATTTCTACTTCAATAAGCTAAAAATTTTCACTTTGATTCAAAACAAAACTTGTGAAGAAATTTTTCTTCTTGGTTCAAGGTAGCTTTTTTTTATGTGCAGTTTTGAATTGTAATTATGGTTTATTTTACTATGTTTAATCACTTTTACTACACAAATGCTATTATAATAATCAACAATGTAACAAATCACCACTTAATTATTTCATGTTTGAGGTGTGCAAAGTAATTACAGTATGATCATAGTATATCATTTTATTAATATCGTCATACTAAAAAATATTCAATCTATTCTGTTTTTTATATTTTTAACGCATATCAACTAAAATTCTAACGTTTGGAAGACTGGACTCTCCTTCTTATCTAGGGTAAGAATTATTTATACTAAAATATAAAAGTTTTTCATCACATATTGCATTGAAAAATTGATTTATGCATGTCTCGAATAATCATGGTATTTAAAGCTATATTATTTTAATTTTAACAGAATCTCATGTTGAAGATCGATTCAAAAAACGATAACCTAAATTAGACCTGTTTTACATTATACTGACGAATTGGAAAAAAAAAAATAAACACTTGCATAAGTAGATAAAAGATTGTGTATAACTGCTAGTGACAGCAGCTACATATTAATTGTAATTAAGTGAAATAATATCGTGTTGCTATTTCCAACATCATTTTTTGCAGTAGCCATATTAGAAGGTTAATTTAAAAAAAAAAAAAAAAAAAAACCTAGCAGTTAACGTAATGAACCGTCAAAAGCAGTTTTACAAAAATAATTATTCATCAATTTAGCAGTGTTATAAATCTGTTCATTAATCATTTTTTTCATAACAGTTTTTTTTTTATATTATTTACATGTATATTATGAATTTCAGATACAATTTTATTCGACGAAATCGGAAACTTGATTTTCAGGCGAGGCTGGGCTTTGCCTTCACGCTCAAGGCAAGCAAAAACGGCTTGATCTTGTCTAAATCACGCATGCTGATTTTTTACCTCTGTGTTCTTAAAATTTGTCATTACATGTGATAATTTGCTCATTTTGCATGAAATCGAATTTTCGAACTGATACGTTGTCAGTTATTGAAAGTAATGAGTTGATTTTCACAAATTTTTTTTGTAGAAAATGTAATGCTCTACAGGGCTGTTTTTATCATTTTTATTGAAATTATCTTTTAAAACCGAAAAATCATGTTGGAGATGAAAAAAAATTTTATCTTGTTATTCTATAGGAGATTGAAGTTGATGATTTAAACCTTAAATTCTCTCTTTTAATAAAAGTACATATATTTACATATTTTGCTATAAATTATCAGTTTTTTAGGTAGGATAGAAGAAATATATTGCTGCCCAAAAATAAAACATCCCAATTGCCCCTTCCTGATTTTCACACCTTTTTTGGTTTTACCTCGTCAGTCATTGGTTTAACTGGTATTAATGAGCAAATTTTTTTTTCAGGTGATGAGTCAAGAAGTTAAAAAAGAGAACCCACTACAGTTCAAGTTCCGTGCGAAATTTTATCCAGAAGATGTTGCTGAAGAAATAATTCAAGACATTACACTTCGCTTATTTTATCTTCAAGTAAGTAACCTTGTGATCTTTTTCAATGGCTTTAGTTATATAGATCATTAAAATTAATGTAATAAAAATACATCAATTATTTATAAAATTACGGTAATTTGAGAAGATAAAAGATTCGAGAGATGTCGTAAAATAACAGGTACAATGAATCCGCAAATCAAATATATGTACAAGTGTCAATATTAATGAACCTTAAATTCTTATACTATCTAAAGTTAAAGCTGCGGAGATTCTTAATTTCATTTTTGTTGTAAAACGTATATTACTAAATTAATCTATTAAAGATAAGTTATCAACGTTTTTAGACAGCTCATCGAGAATTGATTATGTGTATGAATTTTTACTTTTCAATGTTTATAAGCTATTGTGCTCTAATAGAACTAAATAATTGAAAATGAAATATGTACAAATACGAAAACGTGTAATTTATGCCAAAAACATGAAAATCCAAATAAGATAGCTATCTACTCTGAATCTGCTCTAAATAACTTGAATAAGCCATTAATAAATTCAATGTTGAATGGCTGTTTCTTTCAGTTTTAAGTCTTATTTTAAATAACACTTTTTATAAAGTTCATTAGATGAATTTGCTTCATTAAATAATTAAAGAGCTCAAAACAAAGTTTCTCACAGCATTCATTTAAAAGCGGAATCGTATTTTTCATGGCCAAAATCTGCTAGCACTTTTCATGATCAAAAGATAGATGCGTTATTTGATGCCAAGGCCCGATGACCAAATGGCGAGTAACAAAAAATACGTGACAAATAAAAATATATGATTTCAATAAAGTTTATAACATAGAAAAACATAATGATTGTAAATAAAAATAGGTGAAAGTTTAATTGACAACTATCATTAAGTCTTTGTGAATACATACTTTGCATATTTAAGAGTTAACATAGGAACATTAACCAATATAACAGGTAGTTTTTTACGAATAACCTTGGTAATTGATATAGATTGCAGATCCAAGTTAAACAGACAATCATAAATTTTATTTTTAAAAACTTCAATACTAGTTGCATTTATTATTTGTATTAAAAACTCCTCCTAGAGGTAAATAGCATTAAGAACAAAAGAGAACTCGTAGTAAGTGACAGCATAGTTTTGTATTTTGAAGTTTTTCTTTGTTGCTAATCTTTCAAAGCGCCTACCATCTAGATCTGCAGTAAATAGTCCACGTAGACAAAAAGGCTTATCTAAATACAATAACTTATAAAAATAATAAGACAGATAATAATTCAATAAGTCAGAATCACCAAACATGTGATCTGAGGCTTTCTTATTTACATCCCGAGGAGTGTATACTATTTTTTTCCCCGACGAAGGCGTAAAGCAGAAACTTCGTTTAGCGCAGGGGAGCTAAAGTTGACGCTTTACGCCCGGAGGCGAAAAAAACAAGTTTTATTAGAAGACCAAACGAAAAAGCAGAAAATATTTTTCAATAAGCTTAAAATAAGAGTAGCGTTATAAACAAAAAATTCATTTTATTATGAAAAAACATGAGTTGCTGTATAAGATTTTTTCATAATGACTTTACTTTTACTGATATCTGTTAATGAAATATTTGCTGCAATTGACATTAATTAAGTACCCCACACTTTTTAACGATTGAATTATTTAGTTTTTTAGATTATTTTTACATCGCTATGTAACAAATTTTTGGATACTATGAATTTCCAATTTCGATCATAAATATGGTAAAAAGTTGTGTCTACGTCAGGAATTAAAGTCGAGTATCCCAATTTGCGTGCTTACTACTCTCGCCTTCGGCTCGATGTGCAACGAACTATTTTTAAATTTAGAAGACTGTTTCTGTTTTCTTTAACCAAGACACACCGCCTATGTTATTATTATTATTATTATTATTATTATTATTATATCTGATACTGTAAAAATGAATCCTTGACATCTAGCAAAAGTATTTAAGAAAATCTTTGCTAATTAAGTTGGGTATTACTTCGAATCAGTTTGAATTACACAATCATAATAGGGCAACGATACAATAATCCTTTTGGCTGATTACTTTGAAAATCAGAAGGTTTTGGGGTCGTAGATAAGAAGTATGTCAGAATACTCACTACGCAAAGTAACATAGATAATTCTTCGCGAATTACACACATGCTTCACCACATGGTTCGGTCATCTATATCGTACCGAAGTTCAAGTAGCATATAAGTTATTCGTACGTCATATGTAACTCGCAACTCAACTTTTGTTCACGTAACATTGCAACGTATCATAATGAACGTAAATGTGATGTCAATGTGACGTACATGTCATTTCAGTCATATAATTTTAATATTGTATTATTTAACATAGAGTCTCTCATAAATCAAAATTCTATGCTAAAGTTATATCATTGAGGCATCTTAGGGACATAATATGTGTTAGATGATTAATAAATTTGGGAATGCACAAAAACTATGAATAATATCACTGTTTACTATCTATCATAATTTATTGTTAGAATAATATTACGATTCTTTTTTCGCACATCAATCGCGGCTCATACCGTGCTATCAATACTGAAATTCTCAACATGAAAGAAGTAGATGGAAGATCTCGGCTGCCCAATTTCAAAACACAGTAACTGACAATTTTAAGATTTTTTAAAATTTTTCTTATTAAAAAAAAGTTAGCACGCTAAATTGATAAAAAATTTGATTTATGAATAGAAAATACTTGAATATAAATATTTTTAAGAAAAATTACTTGAACTTAAGGTTTAAAAGTTCTAAAAAATGCAGCAATACTGAAAAAAATCAGGTATAAAAATTTTGCAATTACTGTGTTTTAAAATTGGGCAGCCGATCTGTAAGAGATCTTCCATGTTGAATCAGCCATTCTTAACCTCATATTTTCGTTTTCTCAGATTATTTGAATAGTATCGTATATTTTATTCTTTTCAGATATATTTTTATTCGAAAAATTGAAATATGAAAAGTTTGAGATAGCTAACATTAAAGTTACAAACGACCTTAGAATTTTTTCAAATGAATTAATGCATAGATTGTAAAAGACATCAGTTTCTTTGAATTTGCGTATATATAGAGATGTTTTCAATTATTAATCAAATAATTATAACTACCTTATATAAAACTTTACCGGTTCATATTTTTATTGTATGAAGACTACATATCATAACGGTAACAAGGATTACGTAATTTCAAAGTAACATGGTTACATAAAAGTGACATAGCAAATTAATGTAAAAAAACCTGGAACTTTTTATGCAGATAAAAAGTAAAAACGTTAATTCAGTAGAAACATAATGATTGTAATGTAAATAAGAAGTAAGAAAACTTTATAATTTGTTATGCCGTCTCAAAGTAATCTTGGAATGTAAATTTTATCTTATATTCATTATGAAAAAATAAAAGGTAACTTAAGACTTTGGTCATAGTTAAAGACGAATTTTAGATCATTTTTAAAGTCCTATAAACTTTTATAAAATAAAGTTTATTTTATATTTATTCTTAAAAATTTTAGTAACTTTGTTTAATATGAAATGGAAAATTATACCTAGGTATTCAAAAAAATTGTTTTTTTTTTTTTTTTTTTTTTTTCTAATATTTTTCAGGTCAAGAATGCGATTCTTACCGACGAAATCTATTGTCCTCCTGAGACATCTGTGCTTCTGGCCTCTTACGCAGTTCAGGCCAGACATGGTGACTTCCAAAAAGTTATTCATATACCCGGTTTTCTTGCCAATGATCGTCTTCTTCCTCAACGAGTTATGGATCAACATAAGATGAGTAAGGAAGAATGGGAAAGTTCTATCACTACATGGTGGCAAGAACATCGTGGAATGCTTCGCGAAGATGCTATGATGGAATATCTTAAAATCGCTCAAGTAAGTAATTCAATTTTAATCTAACTATATCTAGAAGTTTTCTAATTATTAATTATTAATTTGTATATTTTTCAACTATAAGGATTTAGAAATGTATGGAGTAAATTACTTTGAGATTCGAAACAAGAAAGGAACTGAGCTTTGGTTGGGTGTGGATGCTTTAGGCTTGAACATCTACGAAAAAGATGATAAATTGACTCCGAAAATTGGTTTTCCCTGGTCTGAAATAAGAAATATTTCGTTTAATGAGAGAAAATTCATTATTAAACCCATTGACAAAAAAGCACCTGACTTTGTTTTCTTTGCACCAAGAGTAAAGATTAACAAGAGAATTTTAGTTCTCTGTATGGGAAATCATGAACTTTACATGCGCAGACGTAAACCTGATACTATTGATGTACAGCAAATGAAGGTACCATATCATATTTTAAAAAATTTTTAACTGAATTTATTACGTTCATAATTGATAAAATAAATTGAATTATAATTTTTATTATGATAGCTTTTTTAATTATTATTTTAAAAACAATTTTGATTGAGTTAAGCGATGTATTATTTTAAATGCTAAACCAATATTGTAATAAAAATTTGTATTATTTTAATCAGGCTCAAGCTCGAGATGAAAAAATTGCTAAACAACAACAACGTGAGAAATTACAACTGGAAATAGCAGCCCGAGAACGAGCAGAAAAAAAACAACTTGAGTATGAAGAAAGACTAAGAAGTATGTCTGAAGAAATGGATAGGCGGCAAGCTGAATTGAATGAGGCTCAAGAAATTATAAGACGCTTGGAAGATCAACTCAAGCAGTTGCAAGCTGCTAAAGAAGAGTTAGAAGATCGTCAAAAGGTAAATTGATTTCATGTGTTTGTTTTATCAATTTTAGATAAAAGAATACAATTAATGGCGTGATTTTTGTTATATAGGAATTAACTGTTATGATGGAAAAACTTGAACGTTCACAAGAAATGGAAGCTGCTGAACGTGCTAAATTAGAGCAAGAAATCCGAGCTAAGAGAGAAGAAGTATCACGAATCCAATTAGAAGTCGAAGTTAAAGATGCAGAGGCTAGACGATTACAAGAAGAAGTTGAAGCTGCTAGGTATATATAATACTATTGAGCTTGATAAATCACCTGATTTTTATATTACAATACAAACGAAAAATATAAATAAAAAAATATGCAGAATTGAATATTTGTAATTTGAAAATCAAGTGGTTCATTATAGAATGATCTTTTACATATAATTTAATTTTTTTGTAAACAATAACTTGATATTTTCGATATTTAATTATTCAATTTTTCTAAATAATTTTAAATTATTACAAAATTCTTTAGATTACGTCAGGAAGAAGCAGATAGAGCATTCCAAGCAAATTCAACTCCTTATCATCACCATGTCCAAGAGAACGAAGATGGCGAAGATGAAGGTGAGGATGAACAGCCTCACAATGATGCCACTAAAGATTTAACAACTGATGAATCGATAATCGATCCAGTTGAAGAGCGCCGTACACTCGCAGAAAGAAATGAACGTCTGCATGATCAACTCAAGGTAAATAATTCTATTGTTTTTAATTTTATTTTTTTATCTATTTTTTATTGTTATTTTATTTTTAAATGATCAATATCTAAATTTAAATATATTTTTCAGGCTTTGAAACAAGATCTTGCACAATCGCGCGATGAAACTAAAGAAACGACGATGGATAAGATTCACCGTGAGAATGTACGCCAAGGACGCGATAAGTATAAAACACTACGTGAAATTCGCAAGGGCAATACTAAACGTCGTGTCGATCAATTTGAAAATATGTAAATTAAGACAAACATTAAGTAAAAAAATCCAAATGCTATAAAATACTTTTAACTCTGATCTGTTTCATAATTATTTTTGTATTTATTCGAAAAATAGTGCTTGTTTTAATGTAAGACCTAAAGGGCATATCAAAGGAATCGTTCTTCAATTTCATATAATAATACTTAGTTTGGATCATTTAAGAAATGGTGTAAAATTTACTTTAGATATTTTGAGTATACGTTCTTATATTTTTTAAACAAATATTTTCATTTAATAATCAAGTTATGAAATATACCACATTTATTTGAATGGTAATAAGCGAAAGGATCATAGTTAACATTTTTATTAAAAAACTTCCAATTTTTGCATTAAATGAACAATGTTAACCCTGGTAAACTATTGGCAGAAATGTCGTAAAATGGTTGTAATGTTATTGTTTATTACTGTCTATTTATACATAGAAAAATTTTGTTTTTGATGTTCATCATACATTTGGCCAGATTGAGATTATAAATTTACCAGGGCAGTTTTAATTTACAATTAAATTATGCATTCTTTTTTTTTTACATATTTTATATTTGTAATATAGTTTTTCAAATGAAAAATAAAAAACGGGTTTAGACTAAAATTTCTCAAAAATAAAAAGATATAGAGCTATTGCAAATATCAAAATTAAAATTCATAATTTATATATATATATATATATATATAAATATTAAACGGCATCATATACTAACAAATACTTACCTTTACGAGATGAAATTTTCCAATATAGCCCTGGTGGCATTTATTGAAAATACTTGAGTATTTTAAAATCGCAATAACTCATAATTTTATATTAAATACACTTGTGGCCTTTTATAATACATAATGTCAAATATAATAATATAATTTCATCAAGGTGATGGCTGCGCATTTAGTTCATCTATGCATTGTTCAATCTTTTTTTTTTTATTTCATGAATGAATGGAAGAGCAATATTGAAACGAATGAGAGCGGAAGAAGAAAATCTGAGTAAATGTAAAAAGAATGTATACAAAAATAATGATATAAATATTTCATATATATACATATATATGTTAATGCAATTTTCATGAAGCATTTTTTATTAGATATATGAAAATGCACGAAATAAATGGAACGTATTTCATAATTCAAATTATAATTTTCTTAAAACTGCCATTTTATTGTATTCAAAGAAAGACAATGGAAGGTATAAAATTGATTTATTTTGATCGATGAAATACTTTAAACTCATATAATTATTAATCATTCTAGGCCGACAGTTCTTAAGAAAAACCTAAAAATATTTTCAAATAACATTTTTTTTGTTTTATCTCACTGTGTAATTTTATTGTTATCATAAAAGCAAATAATAAATCTAACTTTAAAAAAACATACTCAGAATCCTTTTTTACTCAACTATTATTATTATTATTTTTTTTTTTCCGAAATTTCCTTTGATTAATTTTTAATTTATCTAATATTTATCATTATTAAATAGATAAGGGAATATCAACTGCTTTGATCTTGTCCAATGCTGTTCATAATCGAAAACACATGACGGTTGTGGATTAATAAATCTTACAGGTCATAGAAGGTTTAGTATGGCCGTGAGGAAATATAAGAATACCTCTACCTTGATGAAGTAAGGACATGAGCAAGAAATTTGCGGAAGAAAGGCTAAATTTAGTGCTGAGAATACAAAAATCAAAGTTTCATACGCTTACTACCACTAAATATTTGGATACGATAGTTGGAACTTAAACTTATAAAAGTGACCAATTCATTTTTTCTTCTACAATTTTGAATCAACGAAATGACTTAAGATTTTCATAAATTTTGAGTTTACAATTGTTATTTGCTTCAACTGAGTTTAAATTAATGATGACATACCTTTTTTTCAAGTTCCTACTTTCAGATCCGTAAATTATCAAACCTCGAAATCACAAGAAGCTGTTCCGAGTATTTGCAGGTCGTCTTTGTATCTGCCTTTTTTGGTCATAAGATATATTTAGAACACATTAATTAATCGAGATGCAGTTTGTGACAATCGGCCTATCATTCAAATCTAAGTATTCTCTTTGCTTTATGACAAATTTCATCTCGATTGGAAGTCTAGTTATAATTAGTTAAAGATTTATATATGAATTAATTAATATTAATTAATCTGTACAGTTTATAATCCTTAATACGTTTTAACTAATTATAAATACACTTCCAATCGAAATGAAATTTATCATAAAATATAGAGAATACTTAAATTTGAATGATAGGCCGACTGTTAAATTTATTTTGAATAATAATATCTAGATAGCGTCAAAATAATGATGGATAATTCATAACTATCTAAAATCATCATTTTTTTGTAAATAAAATTTATCAATTGATTTATCTAAAAATTTAGAGTATCATGTAAGTATTAAGGCTCTGATAACACTTACATGATACTCTAATTGGGTCTGATTGGGTGTACATTCCTAAGTGTGCCGGCAGCAGCTATAACCCATTGACTTTATGCTATGCTGCAGCTACTATAATAGTGCATTTGAGAATGTACGCTGTATATAAAATTTTTAAAGATTTTCTTACAAATTTTTAAGTAATGAATTTCTTACAGGTGAATAAAGTTTTAAGAAATTAAAAGGAAATTCTTTCGATTGAATAATAATTAATTTTGATAGTGAATCTTGACAATTCATCAAAGTCATTCACTTATGCCATTTTCATTCGACATGTCTGACCAAAAAATTTGCATCGAAAAATCATTTAGTTATTTTAATAATATTCAAAAAACAAAATCCGATTTTGAATTATCAATAAAATTTGCATGTGATAGAAAAATTAAAAAGTCCTGATATTATTTTTCTCATTACTTCATACAGAAAATTTTTCCTAGGGTTATTACCAAGCGTTCGCAATGATTAGTTACATAATTTTTTTTAGAAACTTTATTTGATTTGATTTTCATGAAACTGAAATTAGCAGACGTCTAAAAACCTTTGATTTTTTTTATTAATTAAATTACAACTAAAAAGATATTTTTAAAAAATTGCACTTATAGTTTTTCAAGTTTTTTATATGTGACATTTTTTTTAATTGTTTAATTGAAATTTTTTCAATAAAAAATTTTTATCTAAAAATTTTGAAATGTCGGCTTACTTCACATTCATTGATTTTCAAATTTAATCGAAACGTTTTTAGAAAAATACAATTTCTGAAAACACATTGAGAACTGCCTAGCCTTGATACAAATTTGAAGTCACCGCTCAATTTACCAGTGATATCACCTTAAACATATACATATACAATACAGTGAATATGTACTTACATACAGACATAACAGTTTCTTGGTTTCTTTCGTAGAAGCATGATATTTATTTACATCGATTGTTATAGTTTTCAATCGTCATATATCGACCAAGTTCGTACTTATTAAAACTTATATCAAAAGGTAAGATTTGTGGGAAAAAAAAAATTTTGTTAACCTTAAACAATGATCCTCATTAATAACAAAAGTGTCCAATAACATTATTAATTAACGTCTGTCATAAGATTTTCATTTGTAAATTGCAACTCAAAGGTTAGTTTTATTAAGTGTTTGTAAAACATCAGTGTGTACAAATAGTTTTTTTTTTTTTTCAAATGTCAATGAATAAATAATTTTTTTTTTTTTTTTTCAGTATTGATTGGATGAATATTTTAATTATAAATTATTAATGGATCCAAATTTCGAAGATGCTAAAAAGTCTGCTTCCAAAGCAATAGAATATGATGGCGAAAAACAATTTGAAAAGGCTTTGAGTTGGTATGAGGTTACTATTAAATTTCTTCATAAGTCACTCACTCACACTAATGTATCCTCAAAGCTAAGTGAATATCAAGATAGAATCAAAGTTTTAAAAGCACTTGGTAAGTATAAATTTTATTCATCAAATGTTAACTAGACGTAATTTTGCTTCTTGACGACACTTCGTCTCGTTGATTTGACTTCGGTGAAATTTAAAATTTAATGTTGATTTTTTATTTTAATTTCAATGTTTCTTTTGATTATCTTCCCATAGAAAGCCATAGGTCAGTTTTTTCGTATAATTTATTTTTGTGTCAACTTTAAATTAATAATAGTAATTACACACTCGTAACTGATAATAAATAAATATCATTGTAGCAAACGTCTTGATTTTTTTCAAATTTATTAATTACTTACTTATAATAGAAATAATAATCCAAGAAAATGAATTTGGACATTTTTAGAAACTTTTCCAGTGCAATTTTTCTTTATAATCAGGCTTAAAATTACTTCAAAACCTAATTATTTACTTTGTATAACCTCTTATTAGTCGAAAAAAGTAATTGAATTTCAAAAATTAGTCGACCAAAAATCATGATACTTTTTCAACAAATTAACTGAATCAAAGAATGCATTGTTGTAAACGCAAAAAAAATTTAATTACAACAAATCTATAATTCCGTTTTTATAATAGTTATTTAAAATTTTTAAATCGTTCAGCTGAGCAGTTAAAAAGTTATTTCAAAATACGCGTCATACTCGTACATGCACATACATTTGTAGGAACAAAAGGCTTTCAAGAAAAAAAATCGTCCTGAAACTGATTCAATAATAATTTAAAAAATTGCAAAATCTTTGAAAAAATGTAAGAACTTTTCTGTTTTCTTAATTTTATTAGTAATGTAATGGTATAATTTTTTTCATAAAAAAAAAATTCAAAGTAGGGAAATTATATACTTTTGACTTTTTGATTTAAATAATTGTTTTAATTCCTTAAAAAAAGTTTTAAAATTATTTGCGTTTTTTTTTTTTCTAGACATTAATTCGTTAAGTAACTATCAAAATACCTGAGTTGTAAAATGAATCAACAGAAACAGATGAATGTTTACAAACTAATATCATAAGGAAGATTCGATAAACGTAAAATTGTAAATAGATTTTTTTGAAGAGGGTTGAATTTCTTTGTAAATATATGGCTCTTAATTTATTTAATTTAATTGTCAGAAAGTTTTGAAGAATTAATATGTTTTTAAAAAGAAATATATAAAAATGCAGTGATTAACCTTCATAAATGTACACAACATTTTTATTAGGTATTCTAACTCACAATATTTTTATTTTTTTATTTTAAACAATATTTTCGACATAGGTGCTTCTTGAAAAGAATAGTAGTCGATTCTTTCTGCTTTTTTTAATTGATATCTATCTCCATATCAACAGTTACTATAAACAATTATCTTTACTGTAACTATGGACAGCAATTTCCATATCTTCAAACTTTTTAACATAAGATATTGTTGTCTAAATATTTTCAAAAAAGTTTTTGTTTTAAAATAATTGAGATTTTGTTACAATGTATCTTCATTTTCATCTTCATGTACATATCATTTATTGGCCTTAGATACTAACGTTGAGTACGATAAACTTTAGTTAAATTATTTTATTAGAAAAATCTGACGAAAAATTTATAAACAAAACAGAAAATTATACAGATTTTTTCTCTTGATTGAACTTATCACAAAAAAATTAGGAAAACGGTTAACCCTGAAGGCCATCCCTGCAATTTCCCGCTAAATCCATACCTAGGCGCTTAAAATTGCACTGATGATGTTTTTGAGCTCTTCAAGCTCAAAAATACAATTTATGTGTTATTTTGAGCTCTCAGAGCTCAAAGAAATAGCTTTTCATAGAACAACAGTGTTCTATTTTTTGAATTTTCAAACCGCACTAACTTTTGAATGAATCAACCGATTTCCACGCGGTTGGCGGCATTCGAGGCAGTTTTTTCAATCTGATGAAAATTCAAATTTTGCAAAACGGGGTGAAAACAATTACATCCCGATATTTGAAAATCTTTGATTTTCTTAGCGGGAAGTTAAAGATTCTTCATTCGATTTTTGTATTTATTACGTATAATAATGTCTAATAAACACAAAAGGAATATTTTACTTTCTTTTAATCTAATCCCCAACAAAAATGTTAAAATCATCCAATCAAAAATTATTAATCCTAATGGTAATTAATTAATAATTATAATTACTATCACTCTCTTTATTATTTTTATTTGAAATTAGTCAACGATGGCAAAAAAAATGTGTCAGAATCAGAAGAAGGATTACAGAAAGTTAAAATTCTTTTCAAAGAAGCTATGGATGCTGATGAATGGGGATGGAAAAATATAGCAGTGATGCTTTATGCGGATGCCGCAGAACTTGGTCTAAATATCGTAAGTGTATTATAATTATAAAATAACTTTTTAGTTTTGATATATTGTATTTAAAACTATTATATAGAAGAAGCAAATCGACGATGAAAATGTGAAAGAAAAACTGACAAACTTAACTCGGCGAGCCGTAATCAGGGCTGAAGAGTTGGAAGGAATCAACAGGAATAAAATATTCGATCCTTTGCCTCTACTTCAAAATTT
Organism: Cotesia vestalis; assembly: GCA_000956155.1. Lineage (NCBI taxonomy): Eukaryota > Metazoa > Arthropoda > Insecta > Hymenoptera > Braconidae > Cotesia > Cotesia vestalis. The sequence goes on from JZSA01003115.1 coordinate 42,999, forward strand.
ACCTCCTGTTCCTGAAACGATTCCAGCTTCTCCAACAACTTCTGTTAATAGTTCGCTTTTTTTTGGTAAATCGCTATTAAAAAACTGATTTTAACCTTAAAATTATTTTAAAAATCAGTTGACTTGTTTACCAGGCAATACTTCACCCGAAAGGTCTCGGAAGCCTTCACTTCACCGCGGAAGCAGTGCTCATCTCAAGGTTACGGGAGGTAGTGGCAATTACACAGAGGAAGAGAAAAAAGTATTGTTGACTACATCTCACATAAATGACAATGAATTCGTCCCATTTATGAGCGTCGATCTTGCAGAAAAATTTAAATTTTCTACGGTATTTGTGGACAAAGATGGTCTATTAGAGCTTGCGCCAAAACAAAAAAATAATTTCACTAGGTGGGCGAGACCAAGTGATATTTTTTCTGAGCCAAAAATGCTAATGAACAATCATGTCGATTATTTCAGTATTAAACAAACGGTCGTTTCTGATTGTTCTTTCGTAGCATCTCTTGCCGTTAGTGCTCAGTATGAGAAAAAATTTGGTAACCGTCTTATTACATCTATTATCTACCCTCAGAATTCTAATAAAGCTCCTCTTTACAATCCGTACGGAAAGTACATGATTAAACTTCATATAAACGGAATACCAAGAAAAGTTGTGATCGATGATTTATTACCGGTCGGCAGTGATGATCAGTTATTATGTTCATATTCAAGTAATCGTGGTGAAATCTGGATTTCTTTATTGGAAAAAGCATATATGAAAGTCATGGGTGGTTATGATTTTCCGGGGTCAAACAGTAATATTGATCTTCACGCCCTTACAGGATGGATACCAGAAAGGTGGGCAATTAGAGTTAATGAACCAGATTTCAATGTCGATGGGTTATTCAAAATTCTCCTAGAACGTCTTCATAATGGAAGTGTTCTTGCGACTGTTGCTACTGGTGAATTGTCTGATTCAGTATCTGACAAAACCGGTCTAGTTCCTACGCATGCTTATGCCGTTTTAGATGTTCGACTTGTTAACGGGAAAAGGCTTTTGCAGCTGAAAAACCCTTGGTCACATTTACGATGGCGCGGAAATTTTTCCGAACATGATATTCATCACTGGACACCACAACTCAAGCAAACTCTTAATTACGACCCCGAATCAGCATCTCAATATGATAATGGTATTTTTTGGATTGACTACGAAAGTATTTGTCGCTTTTTCGATGTCTTTTATCTTAATTGGAATCCAAAACTTTTTAAATATACTTACTGTATTCATCAAATGTGGAAGGCAGGAGTAGGACCTATCAAAGATGCTTATAATATATCAGACAATCCTCAGTTCTCATTGGAAATTCAACAACCAAATATTTCAGGTGCTATATGGATATTGTTAACTAGGCATATTACTGATATAGCAGACTTTCGACAAAATCAAGAATACATCACTGTTTTAGTCTATAAAAATAATGGAAAAAGAGTGTTTTATCCTCATGATCCACCGCCGTATATTGACGGAGTAAGAATAAATAGTCCACATTATTTGACAAAGATTAAATTGAATCCTGAGAGTGAATCTAAGTACACTCTTGTTGTTTCTCAATATGAAAAAATGAATACAATTTACTACACTCTAAGAGCATATGGAACATGTCCGTTTTCTTTAAAAAAAATGTCTGAGCCGTACAAATTTGAAAAAGAGGTATTTTTTTTCTTCTATTGCTTCACTTAATATTTCGTGTAATTAATATTAGCTAATACCTGCTTCAGATCAAAGACGGTCAATGGAAAATGGAAGATAAAACTGCTGGAGGATGCCGTAATCATCCAAGCACTTATCAAGATAATCCGCGTTATCAGATTAATTTAGAAAGTACTCACAACAATAATTACCTCTTGATAATTTTAAAAGGACCAAAACAATATCAAATTGGTTTTGAAATAATATCTGTAAATAATACAAATATGCCGTCCACTTTTCAAAACAAGACTTCAGGACCATTCAGGTTAAGAAATACTAATTACCATTATTAGATTATTTTATCATTATTTTACGTCTGTAAAGCCAGCATTGTTTCAATTCAGCACTGTCCGACATTATCAACGATTACTCGAGAACTAAAAAAACAACAAAATTCTAATTGCAGTAATAAATTTAGCACGACAAATCAATTCTGTTGCTAGAACAGTTTTTGAAATACTGATGCCAATGTTAAACTGTGGCAATGCCAGCTTTACACACGTTATTATTTTTCTTATAGTATTAATGATTACACAACAATAAACAAAATGGAAAATATTAATGTTCAATTTCAGATCTGGGTTCGTGAATTTAGAGCTTGAAGATGTACCGGCAGGCAGTTATCATATTATTCCAGCAACCTTTTTGCCCGGCCAAGAGGGGCCTTTCTTTTTAACCATAAAAGCTTCATGTGATTTTGAAATTTTACGAATTCATTAGAGAATATTAATTGATATTGAAGAAATTTTATCTATTCATTTTTAACAAAAATCTATATAATTTATGAACTTAACATATTTTTATATTGAAACTAGTGCATAATTTTAAATTAATAGCTAATAAAATACTTTTAACTGCATAAGAATCATTCCTCACAAAATAAGCTACTTTTTAGGTGACAGCTTGAAATTTTTTGAGAATTTTTGGATCACATATTTCTAGAATACGTTTCTTTAAACTTTGTTTTATCTTCTGAATGCTCATAGCTTAAAAAATAATATGATTTTAAATTACATTATTGTCTTTTATTTTTAGTATAATAAAAGAAAAAAAAATATTTTTGTTCAGATGTATGCTGTGACGATTTTTTTAGAAAGATTTTTATAGATACAAAATTTTTTGACATAAGTTTAACTCAATTTAAATATCAAAATATTCTCTCATTTATCTGAGTGATAATCTTAAAGATCTAGTCATTTTTTCAGTATATAGTCATTTTTAAAGTTTTCGAGCACATTAAAATAGGAATCGCTTTAAACTATTTCGTACAATTCACAAAATCATGAAAGCGAATGCCATCGTTCACTTTCATCAACAATAAAAGAAACATGTATTTCAAAAAACTATGATGACAAAAAAATTGAAGCTTTAAGATGAACTGTGCAGATCTTTGATTGATTTTTACGATCGAAAGTTAATTAAGAAAGTAAAAAATATCGAAAATAAAAAGTTATTTTTTTCTTTGATTTTGAATTAATGCTATTCTTAAACTAGTTTACCGATTTAGCTAATCTTCACACTAATATATAATACGTAAAATTTCTACAAGTTTGTTTACGATGTGGCTGTGATTCCATTGATGAATTTTTCGATGATAACCAGTTGTAATTTTTTTTTATACTTTTGATTATAAACAACTTTGTCTTGATTTGTAAGTCCCATAAAAATTGTGTTTTTAGATTTCGTATGTATTTTAGAGGATACTGCTTCTATAACAAACAAACAATAAAAATTAAATTATGAAAATTTTTTCCAAAGATTTTAAAACTAAAAACTCAGTTTACTGTTTGAAAATACATGTGTATTTTAAAATCTTATTGCATTTTTTTTAATTGTTGCATGTTTGATTTTTTTGTTAAGAATATAATTTGATCTAGTTTTTTTAATCAATTAATTGATTAAAACAAATTTTCTAGTTTTTTCTTTTCTTCGTAAAAAATTAACACGCGTGATCATGCGTATAATCGTTCATGAATAATGCATGATCGTGTAAGATCATACTGAAACATGTACTTTTAAGCTTGCGTGATTGTGCACGATCAGGCGTGACCATGCATGATCAAACTCAACCATATTTGAACTTGTATAAACGTATACTGTGAGAACTAAGAGGTCGTGAATGAGCTTGTATGACGGAGTATGGCTTTGTATGATCATTCCGAAGCAATACTTTTTTTTTTTTTTTTTTTTTTATATCTATTAGTTGTAAAACAAATTGAACTTTTTCGTAATACATAAAATCAAATAAAATTAACTTTTTAGTACTTATACTTGAGGAAAAAGAGACTTGAATTTTGAGTCAGTGTATAAAAAATTATAACATAATAATAATTTTCTTATCGAATTTTCAAACTTTTAGAACATTACGAATTAAATTTATCATGGTAGCGTATCTGGTATTGATTTTGGTCACGGAAAAAGTTATCGTGCATGGCCATGCTTGACCAAGCCCGATCATGAATGATCGCTGTAACGTTCCCACTAAATTTCAGTTTAAAAATTAACAAAAATGAATTTATTTTATTAAGTATAAAAAATTCCTAGAATTAAAACTGCTTCGTAAGGTAACGGAAATCGCTTCCGATAACAGTGTCGTCGAGCTTCAGCCTAATCGTCAGCGTCAGAGTTGGACTCTGACGACTATTCTACCATAGAGTAACTTAAGACGTACGTCCGGAGACCGACTGACTCCATCTAGTTTATTTGAATTTTTATAATATATTTAATTAATTGAAATTTTGTATTTTGATTTAATTGAACCCGAACAATAATCTCAAAATTTAAGATAGAGCCTAGAAACTGGCTCACCTGGGGTCTATCGACTCCCTAATGAGGCCAACCTGGGATTTAAAATTATTAAAATTAGTTATCTGGAAAACCCAAAATTCCAGAACGTAACATCGTACAAAGCCATATGCAGTCAAGCAAGTCCATGCTCATTTATTCTATGCAATCACAAATGATCATGCCTGATCAAGCTTGGTCAAGCATGAATCATGTATGACCGTTTAAGGGCATGTACAATCATGCATGATAGTATCCACTGTGTTAAACGACTTCATGCATGATCAAGTGTGTTTTCGTAGAATAGCTTTTGTTAATTCCGTAATCTCGTAGTAACTATTGTCCTCAATTCAACACCGTAAATATTATTTTGAAAACGTCATTCTTAATCTTACTAAGCTTCAGCATTGTGTGCATTAATATGTTAATCATTAATAAGTATAATACATTGAGTGTACTTGTTGCATGACAACTTTATTAACTGCCATCAGTGTCTTTAGATTCTTCTGAAACCAACAATCAAATCTAACATGAAATTTAATATTGAATCAATGACTTCATATAATAGTATTCATCCAACTTATCAACACACTGAACAATTTGAAAATAATATTGAGTCTTACCGTGATGGTACCCAGTGGTTTGGTATTTTACTCGCTTTCATATCTGGTGCTTTTTTTACTATAAGTTCAGGTCTTGTTAAAGCTGTTAAAAATGTAGATCCTATGGTCCTACTTGGAATTCGTGCAATTCTACAAATTATAACTACGATTTTAATAGCTATTCGATATGGGAAAAATCTTCTTGGGCCGAAAGGATCCCGACTACTGCTCAATTTTCAAGTAAGTTTCTATTAATGTTGTACTCTGTTGGGATTTATCAATGTAACTAACATTGTTGTTTTTCATTAATCAAGTGTATTTTTCAAAGGGAATAGTCGGAGGGATGACTTTAGCATTGCTATATTATAGTTTTAGAAAACTACCTCTTGGTGATGCAACTACCATTATCTTCAGTTCTCCTATTATCGTTTTAGTGTTATCATTTCTTTTTCTTAAAGAACCATGTGGGGTTTTGCGAATCTTCGTAGTGACTATACTTTTTACCGGAGTTATTTTAGTATCAAGACCTCCGTTTATTTTCCAGGTAATATAACAATCATTTGTAATTGTTTAGTTTCACAGTCAGCTGGTTCTTTTGATATGAAAAATCCAAAAATTAACCTATTCAAGTTTTTTTTTTTCTCATTTTGTTCTTCAGTACGGCGGATTAATAATTAATATAATTATAAAAAATAAGTTTTTCCAATTAAAATTAATTTAGCAGATATTTGATAATTTTTAGAACTTTCGTTAACAAATAAATTGTGGTAAAAAAATAAGAAAAAAAATTGACATCTAGAAATTTTAAAAACAAAAAAATGCAATTTTTTAAAAATAATTTTTTATACTTTATTTAATTGTTAAATAAAATTAAAAAATTAATCAGGTGACAGCTAACTTTAATGTCATGTTTTTTTATTTAAAAATGAAAAAATTTATACTGTTTCGTTGTTTATTGAAAATTTTTAATCATCAATTTGTCAAGTACCGTGTGCTCTTTTTTTTTTCTTCAGAAAAACGGAAAACTGAACAAATTAGAAAAAAATGTCATATTATCACCATGTGCTAAATTTTCATGAATTTTTTAGAAAATCATGAGTTTTGATTATTGATCAACAATATGAAAGTGATGCAATAATCATTTATTTTTTTTTTTTTTTTTTTCATGATAGACATTAAAAATAGAACAATTAAAGAAATTTTTTTTGATACGTCCATTTTTTTTCGAACTTTTACAATTTTGGATGCGATTGAGCAAAATTTCATCAATTTTACAAATCCTATTTGATCACCTTCAAATTGTTTATCAAAATTCATGATTTTTTAGAAACTTAATAAAAAATCTTTGAATCATGATATCATAACATTTGTTTTTTTCATTTGGTCAGTTTTTTATGATTTATAAGAAAAAAATAGTAAGATATTCCAGAAATTGACATTTTAATTTTTCAAGTAAAATAAAAAAAATATTGCAAAATTTCGCGAATTTTTATTGAAAGATTCAGTAATCCGTAGTTACAAAAAATATAATAAAAAGCATCGATCAATAACTCATATTTTCGATTTTTTAGAACCAAAAAATCAGTTGATTATGAAAGTAAATAATCACCTAATTATTATAATTTGTTATAATTGATGAATAATATAAAAACTTTTTCAATTTTAACAGATTCATGAAACAGAATCTTATGATATGATGGGTTATATCTGTGCTATTGCAGCAACTTTCTTCACAGCATTAAACATTGTTATAATGAGAAAATGTTCAGAAATTCATTACTCGGTTGTTGTTCTCAACATTTCAATGTGGATTCTTGTCTCATCTATTCTATTTTTTTTCTTTGTTTCGGAAGCTCATCAACATATCCAAGCGTTTCCACATGACTGGATGACATGGGGTCTAATACTTTTGGTTGCTGCAACAGGACTTTGTGGTCAAATACTAGTCACCAAAGCTTTAAAAATCGAAGGAGCGGGTAAAGTATCTGTAACACGTTCTCTAGACATTATATTAGCGTACGTTATTCAAGTATACTTTTTTGGTGATATACCAAACTCTACCAGTATTATTGGTGCAGTTTTGATACTTGGTGCTGTTATTACAATAGGATTTGAAAGAGAAATTTATGGAATTTGTGATTATATACCTTGATGTAAATAAATTTAATTAATGTTGTGATAAAAGCTTATAAATTTATATAAAATTTTTCATGCAATCAAGACATCATGTGATATTTCTTTTAATCCTATGCAGATAAATCAATTCTTAAAAACACTCACTACTAAATATTAATATGGCATATTTATTGAGTATAATACGATTTAAAAAAAAAAGTTATATTCTACACTTTGGGCGTTAAAGATATTGTTTAAATGTAATCATTATTTATTAAAACAAAAAATAGAATAATACAATTACGGATTACTAAAAATTGCATCGTCATACCGATTTCGACAATTTGTACAATTGATTAATTAATTCAATTAGAATTTATAAACTATTTTGTTATTATTAGTAATATGTTTATTTAATGTTAAAGTGACAAAGTTTTCATACACAATTTATAATAATTTTTCAATTTAAAGATCATTCTATAAATTATATACGATTGTAATCAACATTTCTAACTTAAACAATAAAATAATATTTAGCTTAAAACTCTTATACATGTTAATATTGACTAAAATTCTACCATAAAACATAGATAAATATTTACTATTGATTACTTCTTTTAACATTTTTTGTAAAATTAAAATTACTTACAAATTTGTGATTATATTACAGCTCAAGTAATATACATTGAACCGTTTTACTCTTCTAATAGTTTTAATTGTTGAAAATATTTTTTTTTTATTTTTTTTTATTTTTTTATTCAGTACATATTTATTAAAGCGATTTGGTATGAAAGATTTTTTTTCTCAATACTTAAATGTCTACAGAAATTAATTACTTTCTTTTTACTACTATGAATTTTTGTGTATTAGTCAAGCAGTATGTTATCATGTTCAAGCATTTGAAGTTATAAGTTATGAGAATCTTATGTACACATTGTTTTTGTCAATAATTTCGACATCAATAATGATTGCTTCTTTTTATTTTTTCAAATCATTATTCACTATACAATTAAGGCAAACTTTTATTTTTTAATTAAAACTAATGTTTAATTCAGCATTGAAATAATTTTGAATGTATCATTTTATTCATGATAAAAATAGTTATTAGTATCACGTTAATGATTGAAAGAATATTTGACACAAATTTACAATTATAAATAGTATAAAAATGCGCAAACAAGATTACATTGCTTACATTAACTTTGAATTTATCGTAAATTAAATTTTTTTTCAATATATATTATCAAACGGAATGTTTGCAGTGCTCTACCCGTATAATATTTTTCTGTTAATTCATGAGAAAGCAATAAAAAAAAAAAACTTGGGAAATTAAGAAATGTTAAAATTAATTCAAGTGAATTAAAAAATAACTAAATGAATTTAATAATTCTATGAAAAAGTAAAGTTTTTCTTTACATAGTATCTATAATATTATAATTTACTCATTACAATTTTAATTGTATGTTATTATTGTTAATATATATCAGATTTTAACTTAATTTTTCAAGGTTAAAAAAAAATAATATGCAAAGAAATATGTTTTCAATGTTTTGTGAGATTATTTAACAATTGATCGATGATTCTTCTATTAATCAAAGTTAAAGAAATAGGAGACATTTCGTTAACTTATCTATAAATCATTACACAATCAATATTTCTCACGTTACTTCGTTAATATATCTCTTAATTCAAGACATCAAAAGGTGTTTTTTAATCTAAATCCGCTTATGAAAACTACTTAGTTACGTGTATCTATAATTGAATCCTTGTATTTATTAACAAATGTACAAGTTATTTTTTTTGTTATTTTATTCATAGTAATAATATATTGTACTCATCGTAACATTGTATATTTTATTATATATAACTATACACAGTTATTGTATGTAGATTAGATTAAAAAAAAAAAAAATCATACCTTTTGAATCTATAAAAAATTAATAGTTATTACAAACTTTCTAAATTCTTATTGTATAAGAGTTTTTAACATTAAGACTGTTTAGAGTAAGAGAAAAAAACTTGAATTTTAGTTAAACAAATTTACTAGTTTGTTATAATTAAAAAATAAAAAAAAAAAAAAAAAAAATTGAAAAATCGTTAAATCAATAAAATAACGAGCAGAATTTAATTTTGTCCCCTAGACCTTGATAATTTATTTTATTCATTACTTCAAGTTTTCTTCTAATAATTTCAATAATATATGTGAAAGAAAGAAAAAAAACAGACCTTTAATGATAAAACTAGTGTAGATGAAAAATTTAGAACATTTTTACACATGAATTAAATCAAATGTGTATAGGTACGTGATTTAAAAGTTCATTACGGCTTGAAAATACAGCAGCACACATTTCACACGTATATTCAATAGTATCAGGGATAATAGTTTCAGGAACATCTTCACTGACGTTTGACATAATATGTTGATGCTGCGTTGTCGATTCAACTTTTACACTCAATTTAACGTTATTTGTCAAATTTTCATCGTGATTGACACCATCCAAGTCTGGAAGTATTGCTTCATGTTCTTCTTCATCTGCAATGACATTAGCTTCAAATGCTACTTCCATATTACTACCATCTATTTCAGGTTCATTATAGATTGTGGATGACGCGTATTCTTCATTAATTTTGCTAGCGATTTCTTCATGTATCTCTATATCTTGAGGTTCTTGTTTTATCGTTACTTGTTTTACTGAACGTCTTCCAGGTCTTCCTTTGACAACAACTTTTTTCTTTGATAACGATTCTTGTTTACTGTTAACATTTTCGAGATTACCATTATTACTTTCATAATTAATTGTTATGTTATTGGGTGCAGCAAGCATTTCCATTTTAATGTTTTCTGGACTAATCGATTGTACTGGTGGCGCAATATCATCTGATGAATCTTTTGGCTTTGGAAATGTCGCAAGCGTAACTTGAACTTTACCATCACTGTGATAACTGACATTTTTTGTTCTTGGACGATTTCTTTCACCACCAGGGAAAATTCCAAGTTTGTGTTCAGTGGGTATGACTTTGGGAGTTCTTGTCACCATAGTTTTAGTTTTCTGGCCTTTTTTAGCTCCTTCTGTTCCTAATTCAACAGGTACTCTTGTTTTTTGAGTATGTATCATTCGTGGCCGACCAGGTTGACCTTGTAATTGAGTTTCACCAACTTTTTTCTCGTCTTTTTTCAATTTCTTTTTCGTAAGTCTTGTTTTAGCTGAGCTTAAAGTCTTCGAATTATTAACAATTGAATTAATATTCTGTAAAGAACTTTCAAAACTTTTTAAAACATTTTGATAACCTTCCTCAACACTTGAACGATTTTGCTTATTTTTTCTCCCAAGTTTTCTTTTTGTATTATCATCAGATTCTGAACCAAACTCTAATGTATTGAAATTTTCATTTGACTGTGAGGTAAGAGCTGGTAAAGGTGATTCATGAGACTTGAGTTTACGTCTACGTTTATATTTTCTTGGTCCAACTTGTGGTTGCCGACGAAGTGCTGTATTATCGTCACAATGTTGCACTATATGAAGAACAATTTCTTCAGATGTACCAAATAAATTGTTACAAACTTTGCAAAAAAATGGCGTTAAGCTTCCGTGATATTTAGGATCAGGTCCCGAATGATGTGCACGAACATGTTCTCTAAGAACGACACGTTGATTAAAAGCTCGAGGACAAATTGCACAACCGTACGGTTTTTCACCCGTGTGAATTCTTTCATGTTTTCTTAATGTACCACCATCAGCAAAAGCTTTCCAACAAAATCTACAACCATACGGTCTTTCACCAGTATGAATACGTAAATGAATTTGCTGAGAACTGCGGCTACCAAAAGTTTTACCACATTCTCGACATGGAAATGTTCTTCCACCTAATTCTTTATTGTGTGAATGACGATGGCTAACAAGAGCGCGACCATCAGGAAATTCTTCACCACATTCATCACAAGCTACCATCTTATTACGATGTGATACCATGTGTCGCCGAAGCCGAGCTTTGCTGTGAAAACTTTTTCCACATTTAGTACAACCAAATGTTTTATCAACGTTGTGAACCCAAGAATGTTTTAATAAGCTTCGTTTATCTTTGCATGTTTTACCACAAAGTGTACATGTATTTGGTGGAGCGTCATCAGCATGATTTTGCCGTAGATGTTCTGCAACTTCAGCATCATCACGACATTTTGCACCACAAAGAAGACATCGACGACTTGGTGATCTTGATGCATGAAGTTCAGCATGTGCAAGAAGTGCAAGTGCCTCTTCAAACCATTCTCCACAAACATTGCAAACATGATGTTGGTTTGATTCTTCTTCTACTTCTTCCGTCTCTTGTTTAACATGGATTTTACGATGGCGCTTTAATAGATCAATACGATCAAATGCAACAGCGCATACATCACAATAGAATTGTCCAAATCTTTCGTCATTAGTGTAAGTTTCATTTATGTCGTAATCAATGTCACTCGACGGAAGTCCATGTTTAACTCGCATATGCTCACGAAGTGCATTGGGATCCCAAAACATATCACTACAATTGGAACACTCATAAGGGCTATCACCAGCGTGAAATCGGGAGTGTGATGCTAAAGCTTTTTCACGAGCAAATCCCATTCCGCAGTACTGACAAACATAGGGTTTTGTAGGATCAGAAATAGGCCATCGAGGAGGTTGAGAATCTGTGACAATCAACGACTCTGTCCAACGTGAACTCGAAGCTTTTGAATTTGCACCCCGTGTTGTTATATCATCTACAAAATGCAAGTCTTCTTCGACGTAGTCATAAGATTTTCTTCCAAATTTGTCCAATTTTGTTAAAACATCAGGACTTATATTATGTTTTGCAATAACAGTTGCATTATTTTTTCGCTTTCTTGGTACAGAAGATTGAATCTTTTTACGACGACCCTTCATTATATCATCATCATCTTCTAAAGCAAGAGAATCGTCGTCATTCAAATCATCATCGGAACCTTCACGAGGTGGTGCATATGCATGTGTTTTCAAATGATTCATTAAATCAGATTTCCTTACATAACGGGCACCACAAAGATTACAACTGTGCGGTCGATCATTTTGATGTGTTGTCATATGATTCATAAGATTTGCTTTTTTGCGAAATCTTCGGCTACAGAAATCACACGGATAAGGTCGTGTATTGGTGTAAGGATCTTGTTCAATCGGAATCTCCATATCATCATATTCTAATAAATTGTCATGTGATACTTTTGTTTCTGGAATCTCAACTCTAGAAATAAAAAAAAAATGAATAAAAGTTAATAAAAGTGAATGTGTTTACTATGAAATGTAATAATAATTATAATAAATAACAAACCCATCATCTGGACCCGAGCGATCCCAGTTATCAGTAATGACTTCTTCTGTGACTTGAATATTTAAATAATCGTGCCCTTGATCTTCTTGTGGCATAATATAAATAGATTCTATATCATTTGATTGTGGCACCATTAATATTTCAGTATCCGATGGTAAATTATGGGCTGATGAATTTGAGTCAATTATTGTTTGAACTGTCTCTTCAACACAAACTTCTTCACAAGCTCCAATAACCTCACCATCTTGATCGGTCAGGTTATCTTCTAGATCACATATGACTTCTTCATGGATAACATTTCCAACATCTTCTTCCCAGTGAAGGGTTAAATCACCCGAGACTTCCATAGTGTCTTAAATTCTTACTTATCGACAGGTATCAACTAAAAAAAAAAAAAAGAAAAAAAAATAAAAGATTATTTAGACAAAAACTTAAACATTCAATGGCAATTTATCATTGCATTATTAGTTTTTATCGATGTATTCACAAAAATATTAATATTTTAGATAATTAATAAAAAATCAATATAGTGAACTTTTTTTGAATAAAAATTTTGACATTTACGAGGTTATATTATTATTATATAGGTTATGATTACAAAGGTTTATTATAGGGATACAGTTATTGTAAAGATAAGTTGCATAATGTTCACGGCCGGCGGTGCACCACGGGATGGCGGCCAATGATCCACTAACACGCTCTCTCTCTCTCTCTCTCTCTCTTTAAGAAAAAAAAATAATTCACACACTTCCATTGTGTAACAATTTTATCGTCATAATAATGAACCACATTCTCGGTGGTTTTGAAAAACATAGATTTTTATTAAAAATTTACATACGTCATTACCTTAAATGTTTTTACTGCTATATCACACCATCATTTTAACAAATCGCTGCCGATAATTACATCGGCGTTTTGAAATCTCCTTACGAATTAGCTTACGAGTTTACGGGTCACTTGGCGGTGTGGGCTTTACTAACGATTGAATTACACACATAATATAAAACCTAACCAAAAATACTTTATCAAAGAATTAAAAGTGTAAGCAGCGCAATATCAACCTCACACTTTTGTTTCGTTTGGTGGGGGATCTTTGACTTAAAAATAATAGTACAAAAAATGGTTGACATGCAATGGATAAGAAAACGGCGCCAATACACGCACTAAATAATTATCCACTCGACAATATGTACACCATCAGTGAAATTTCGAAGATGGCCATTATGAGATAAAATTATTACGAATCAAACTATACTTATTGCACGGAAAATTTTTATTTCGTGAGTTCTCAATTTCTAATACTTTATAATAATATTATAAAACTTCATACTTTCGTTAAGAAAACTCTGCATTCACAAATTGTTTAGTAATTTGATCAGGTTGGGGTGACATTTTACCCAATAAGACTGGCAACTTTTTCTAGTGTAGTTTGGCAACTGTGAAATGCCATGGAAAAGTAACTAAAGCAACCAAATGTTTGTATGTATTATATTGTATACAAGCTTGTTATACGAGTCGTGCTTTTTGACTTGATCGCCAACTAGTGGTAAAAATGTTAATGCCATAGAATCATTTGTTTATCTTTTTAATAAATATATTATTTTTTTTAGTAATTATTGTTAATGATTAGTAGAAAACAATTTTCCGTTCAATGTCTACTAGCGTGCACTGAAACCATGAACAATTATGAAAAAAAGAAAGATATATTGACATAAAAATTTTAATAACTTACAAACAAAAATATCAATGAATTAAAAATTATTATTTTACATACACATTACTTTTGTTGTAGACTTATCAATAAATTATTATCATTATCATTAAATTATTACTTTTGTTATTTGTAAATTAGCATCGTTTTGTACTTAATTTTGGAAGCTTGATTTGTTAACCTTCAACTTGTAATAAAGTGGCGCCATACCTGAATGTAAACATGTACAGTGCATTTGAGCTAAATGAGAACCAGAGTAACAACAACTGGTAAAAAATTCACTAGTTAATAGTCAACTTGGCATTTATAAACGCAAATCTAGAAGGATAGAAAAATAAGATAATATTCTCTTATTTTTTCTTAAATTTTTGGTTTTTATTTTTTATATTTTAATGATTCCCAGTAATCATGATTTTATAGTTTGTTTACATTGGAATTATTTTGGTTAGATTTTCTAACACACCTGAACGAAGAATCAACAGGAATAAACAGAAATTAAATGGTTTACTTCGAATATTCCTAACATTGGTTTTCCCGTTTGCATTTTTTGCATACATTTCCGGTTTCTGTTATCCACAAAATAAATTATAGAAAGACAAATGTGCGTCTTGCTTTTTTCGTGTAGAGGTATAATAGTCTTTAATCCTCTAAATTAAAATACATGAGAGTCTTGAAGTTAGTCAAAGGTCGAAATTTGCAAAAAACGGGCCAAGATTCATTGGGGTCATCTGAGTGATCCGAACGGAAATGTAGCCAATGTAATAATTGTAAAGGAATTCAAAAAGTAACATGCTCTCTAACAAGTTATATACATTTAATACTTCATACATAACACTTAATATAGGTCAAATAATAATAAATTCAATGTAATAAAATACACACATTAAAACATTTCAATATCATATTTATGAAAGAAATTAAACTGTAACCCATGAAACATTACAAAAGAACGACAATTGATCTGTCTTCTAAGTTTTCTAAATCACAAGTAAGAAATTAGCTGTCGGTAAGGTAAATTTTGTTAGGTAACTGGCGGTGAAGAAAATTTAAATTATACATCTAATTCAAACACAACCTTTTTATAATAAATAAGAATAATTCTTCTTGAAAATATTTATTGTTTTTATTTGGGTGATTTAAATTTAAAAGAAAAATTTTGGGGTGGACATAACATTCCACCCCTTTGGTGGACATAAACATTTGAAAATAATGATTTTTTTTGTTAATCGAAAACGTTGAATACTTAAATTATTCTCTAGGTGCACTTTACTATTGTAAAAATTTCTGTTAAATAAAGTACTTCGTTGTACAGTCGTTGTCATTGATTTGTAACGGTTGACAATGATTCGAGTAAAATAAAAAATTATCAATTTGGACATCTCTCACTAAAAATTTCAATTAATAATATGTTTAGAAAATAAAAGAAATAAACGAAACTATGAATAAAATTCACATAAAATAAATAATTGTAAGCTCAGACAAACATAATTATCGAAATTTATCCAAATAAAAATTACTATACATAAACATAATAAAAGATGAAAAATTCATATGTAGTAAATCACCAGAGAAATAATTTGAATATTAAAAACTATACAAATAAAATGTTTCAAATAAGTTTGACGTTTCAATTAAAAGAAAATAAATAAAATATTAGTCTCCTTATAATTACAGTCTTAAAAATAAACAATATCAAATAATTATAGTTCAATATAAAGACATTTACTAAATTATTAGATCATATTGTCATACAAAAGTAAAATTGAAAAGGCTTAAAATTAGAAAATAGTCAATTGAAACAATTTAAATTTTAAAAAAATGGAAATATAAAAAAAAGATACAAAGGAAATTAAAAAATAGTGACAAACCTAAATTCAGACAGTTCTAATAAAAGACATCAAGGTTATTTTACTTATAAACTAATGAACAACTATGAATATAAAAAAGCTTTGCCAATGAACATCTCTTATTACGGACAAGAAAATTCGGAAATCTCTCAATTTGGACATCTCTCATTAAAGAATACAAAAAAAAAATAAAAAATACAATATTTATAGATTAAAAAATTAAAAAATAAGTAATAGCTCAAATAAACACGCCGTAATGACCCTCGTCATAATTTTTTAATCTATGAATATTGTATTTTTTATTTTTTTTTTTTGTATTCTTTAATGAGAGATGTCCAAATTGAGAGATTTCCGAATTTTCTTGTCCGTAATAAGAGATGTTCATTTGCAAAGCTTTTTTATATTCATAGTTGTTCATTAGTTTATAAGTCAAATACCCTTGATGTCTTTTATTAGAATTGTCTGAATTTAGGTTTGTCACTATTTTTTAATTTCCTTTGTATCTTTTTTTTATATTTCCATTTTTTTTAAATTTAAATTGTTTCAATTGACTATTTTCTAATTTTAGGCCTTTTCAATTTTACTTTTGTATGATAATATGATCTAATAATTTAGTAAATTTCTTTATATTGAACTATAGTTATTTGATATTGTTTATTTTTAAGACTGTAATTATAAGGAGACTAATATTTTATTTATTTTCTTTTAATTGAAACGTCAAACTTATTTGAAATATTTTATTTGTATAGTTTTTAATATTCAAATTATTTCTCTGGTGATTTATTACATATGAATTTTTCATCTTTTATTATGTTTATGTATAGTAATTTTTATTTGGATAAATTTCTATAATTATGTTTGTCTGAGCTTACAATTATTTATTTTATGTGAATTTTATTCATAGTTTCGTTTATTTCTTTTATTTTCTAAACATATTATTAATTGAAATTTTTAGTGAGAGATGTCCAAATTGATAATTTTTTATTTTACTCGAATCATTGTCAACCGTTACAAATCAATGACTACGACTGTATAAAGAAAAAAATACTTATTTAAATATCTTTTTTTTTTTTAATTTTTTAATATTTTTGAGTTTACTAATTATATCTGATATTCTTATAGTTTTTTTTTAACTTTAATCTAAGTTTAAACGAATTGTATTTAAATAAATCTTATTAAATTTAAAGATCTTTAAGGTAGTACCCTCGCCAGAGTCATTTTCTTAGGATTTTTTTTTAATTTTGGCAGATTAATGTTCATATAATTCTGTTCGATTGGCGCAATTTGAAAATTTATGACCATCTAGTTTCAGAGATATTTAATTTCAAAGTTTGACTTTTGAACGCTCTTATACATTACGGTATACGGGATATCGAAAAGTTTACCTACAAACATTTTTATATCTCAGAAACTTTTTAAAAAACTAGATTAACGTTAACTAACAACTAAACAATTTTTTAAAAATAATTTCATTGATAATTACCACACAGTTTCAAAGATATTTATTAAAAAGTAATAAAAAATTTACCAGATTTTAGCCGAGGAAGGGATACGTTTATAAAGTTATGGCAACAACGCAAGTTTTGTGAGCCGCGAAAAAAGTATGAGACGCGCATGCGCTGTAAAATTTGAAAAGTTTAATGTACGTTAAGTGTAATATTATAGTTATTAATTTTATTTATTTAAAAAAAAATAACAACGATTATTTTATGAAAACAAGTATTTTTTTACATTTATTGAAAATTTAAAAAAGTTGAGAATTTTAGTATAATAATATATATTAATCTTTCATAAATTATAAAAATAATAGTCAGATGAAATAATAAAAAATAGTAAAATTTAAAATTAGTTATACATCAACACAAAAAATTTAATTACTGATTTTTCTGAAAGAACAAAACAATGGTGTCAATTATTTTTTTTCAGACAAAAATTTTTCAGACATTGTTGATAGATAGAATTGTTACATTGTACACCAGTAAGAACTGTTTTTTACAATTTTTTCATCATAATATTACTGCCTCTCTCTATTTTACTGCGTTCAAATTATCTTTCGATTTTCGCACATAGATACCACACACGTTCACTCAACTTTTTATAATAACTGCGTATCTCTTGCGGCTATGAATCGACTTGTGCTTCCTGTACTGCATTTACCCTATTCCTCACCTCTTTCTAATGACTGTTGGAATAGTGACATGGGGAAACCACAGAGAAAACCCATGCCAGTACAAGTCGGCTACCGGAGCGACCCCCGACGGTTGGCGTTGGAACTATTCTAACAACCATCGGGGCTGGAACCCTCGCCTCACGATATGATGTACAAACGAACTAACGATATGATGACTTAGTCCGCTCGTCCATCTTTTTTTTTTTTTTTTTTTTTTTTTTTGAAAAAGTTTATTTGCATAAAAAATTACAATACATACATTTTTACATGCTTAATCTAGGCTGCAAGCTAGAAAAATTTTTAAAATAGCCATTTTTACTCTTAATATAATATTATAATGTTTGTCCTTTGCGTAAGGTGTCTCACATTATTTGTCTCTCTAAGTTGTTGTAAGTAACTTTTGTAATAGGAAAAATTTTACTCTGTATTGGTGCAATGTTTATAAATAATGTAGTTATTTATTCTCTCTGTGCATAGCACTTATAATTATGATGAAAAAGAAGTTTAAAAAAAAAACATCATATCAATTCTAATTATTAAAAAAATAGATAAAGGTAAAGATAAATAATAAAAAATAAAAATAATTAAGTGAGAAGAGATGATTCTTTGAATTTTGAATTTGTCTCTTGTAAATTTCAAAAATAAGACGGAAATTTAGATTTTCAAATAAAATTACGATACTTGGTTTGTGTCACCTTTTTTTATTTTCCGAAACTTTGTTGAAGCTGTTGTAGGCTTCTCTTCTTTTGGTAATGGCCTTCCGGTGAAGCGACTCATCTGTCAGCCACCAGTATTTCTTATTGAGGATGTGGAAGTCGAGGAAGTCTCGAATTAGTATAGTTGTGTTATAAACTGTGTCTTGGTTCTCACTAATTTTTCTGTTGGCTTGATGTCTTTTGGTATGGTATAACACTGGGATATTGCTGGGACTTTGTATCAGGCCTTTGCTGTCAAAATGTATAAATGCCTGTGGTGGCAAGCAAGTTGAATTATTATTTCTAATTTCCATTTCATTTTTATATATCCTGCTCAGTTCTTTAATTATTTCATTATCTATCTTAGGTAGTTTCGCGAAGTAGTCTCTGCTCAATTTTATGATGAAATTGTCGATTCTAGGTATGTCTGCCAGTGTATAGATGATTTTATTACTTATCTGTTTTTTTATAATTAGACTCTTTTGAGCGATAAATTTGCAGACAGATTCTGATACACTTATGCTCAAATATTCTTATTTTTTCCATTGTACTAGCACTCTGGTTCCACCAAACTGAGGCTGCATATGTTATTATTGGGCGAATCAGAAGTTGATAGCGGATAATCTTCGCTTTCTTACTCAGACGTTTGGAGTAGAATAAACATTTGTTGGCGTTAAAGGCCGCCTTTGCTTTATTTCATCATGCTTATATAATTTGAGGAGATCGTCGATGTGCACTCCCAGGTATTTAACTATCTTCTTGTGAGGAATTGTCACTATTTGATCAGTTCCAGGTATTTTTGCTTTGATTTCAAAGTCGTTGAGGCCTGTCTTACTAGCTTTAGAGATGTGATAGTAGCTTTTTCTAAATATGATTGTTTCACATTTGGTCGGGTTGGTCCTCAAATTCCATGTTTGGAAGAATTTGTCTATTATGTCATATAGACTCTGAAGGAGTACTTTTATTTTTTCAGGTGATTTTCCGCTTGTGTAGACCATGAGGTCGTCTGCAAAGGCGATAGCTTTGGTAGTTTCAGTAGTTTCTGAGTTCATACCAAATGAGTTAAGTAGTTTTGCGGTGAATATTGTAAATAAGATTGGTGAATTCACCGTACCCTGTTGTAGGCCTTCCTGTAAATAAAAAGTCTTGCTGGATGAGTGTGTACCATCCCAGACTATGAATGACTTCCCGTGGATCATCACAAATGAGGAGCACCAGCCATTCAGGAAAATTAAGTCTCATTATTTTAAACAGTAGTCCGTTTAGCCAAACGGAGTCGAAGGCTTTTTCTAAGTCTATTAACAGCGCACCAACGATTTGGTTATAGTGGAGCTGATATTGCATATCGTTGAGTAACTTGTTGATTGCGTGCACTGACGAGTGGTGAAATCGGAATCCGAATTGTTGATTTGGGATGACGTTTTTCTCCATACAGAATTTATTGATTTGTATGTTGATTACAGTTTCATATACTTTGCTCGACGTGGGTGTAAGTTTTATTGGCCTATAGCTTGTTGCTTTAGTTGGATCTTTGTCCTTTTTTAAAATTGGTAATACTTTCGCTTTTTTCCAGTACGTCGGGAAGTAAGAGTGATTAAGCGAGTTGTTGAATATTACGACTGGTGCGTCGATTATTGTGTCCGGGAGATGTTTGAGGACAATTGTCGGTATGTTATCGGTGCCACTAGATGTTTTATTAAGAAGTTTGGCTAGTATCTTCTTGACAGTGAAGCTGTTGCAAAGAGCTAGCTGGTTTTCGTCTTCCTGAGGCGGTAGAGTCGCTTTGTTATCTTTAGAGAAGTTCGTATATGTTTGGCCGTTATCTCTTTTCTCTGTCAGTTTATTGATAATGGTTTGTGCGTCTCTATCAACTATAGTTTTTAGTCGCGTACCTTCATTTAGGTATCGTGCCGAATTGATGGACTGTAGAAATTCTCCGATAATATCGAGTTTGTTGATTAGTTCAGTGACAACAACTTTCTCGTTAGCTGTGGTGACATCGATGTTTAGCTTTTCTAGGACTGGGTCCCCGTTGTCGAGCACTTGGTCTCCAATTTTAATTAAGTTTTTCTTTCTCAAAAATCTGTTTATTTTTGGAAAGAAGGTGGAAGCATCTTTATGGTTTATTTGTTTCAGCTGGTTGGCATAGTAGCCTGTTGTCCCGCTCGTCCATCCTGCCGCTTTTTTCAGACATTGTAATTATATTTCCGAAAAAATGCATGTAAATAAATAAGTAAACGCATGTATCAAAACAGGTAAGTCTACAGCTGGTCCAAAACACTAAAGTTTAACCACTATAAAATAACGCTCATGCAGTGTTGCCAGACTTTTCAAATGATCAGTTTCTCGTTCGTGATTGGCTAAAATAAGTACATAAACAGCAAAAAGTTTTAGGCTTGTTAATAATGACTCTCAAGTATATGTACCGTACACTCTAACATAAACTTTTGACTACGAAAATCACAAGGGTTCTACCTTAATACTCGAAGAGCATTTTATTAAAAAATTAATCTTTTATGTAGAATTTACTTTGACTAGGCTAATTTTTCTAATCTTAATTTAATGGAAAAAAATTTATCTGTGTGATTTTATTTTGATAACTTAAAATATACAGATTACTTTTTTAGTAGATTTCATAGAAATCTAACTATTGCGTTGGTCCTCATGACCAAACGAAAAATTTTGCTATATTTCGACTCAGCTCGTCGAGCTGATTCAAAAAATATACACGGTTCAAAAGTTTATATATGTATGTGTGTTAGGGTGATCCAAAAAAAAATTTTTTTTCGGTCTGATTAATTCGTGTTTAGTAGTAAATCATAGAATTTAAAAATCTACGTTGAAAATTACAAACTGCGTGAAAATCGGTTGATTTATTCAAAAGTTATTACGGTTTGAAAATTTTAAGAATAGCGTTTTATTCAACTTCCACCAGACTTTTGAGCTCGAAGAGAACAGCCAACTTTTTGAACTCGAAGAGCTCAAAAACGTCATAAATGCAATTTTGAGCGCCTAGGTATGGATTTAGCGGGAAGTTACAGGGATGGCCTTCAGGGTTAACCATTTTCCTAATTTTTTTTCAAAAAGTAACCAGATTTAAAGTTTTATCTTAATATATATATTTCTTGTGTGCGTGTGTATGTGACTGAACTCCTACTAAACGACAAGACCAATTTTGATGAAATTTTTTGTGTGTGTTCAAGGGGATCTGGGAATGGTTTAGATTCACAATTTTGTCCGCTGGACAATGTTTTTTTAATTAATTTTTAATTTATTAGTAGTTGTTGATTTTGGAATGTTTTACATTGGATCCGACAGACGGCGCTACCATCGCAGTGTCAAATTAAAGACGTGTAGACAGGACAACGTCTGTCGGGTACGCTAGTTTATTTATAGAAAATGATTGATAAGTATTCGAAATCACGAATAAATTTCAATAAATTTTTATTCAAAGCATGATCAGATGTGAAGTTTCATTTATTCATAGAAAACAATTTAAAAGTATTTAAAATTACAAATAAATTTAAATAATTTTATATTTATAGCATGATTGCATATCAAGTTGTATTTATTTTAAGAAAAAATTGGAAATTTTTCAAAATCACGAATAAATGCCAAAAATTTTTCTTTACTGTACGACCGGTTATCAAATATTAATTATCTGTTATAAATTATTCGAAAGCATTGGAAATTGCGAATTAAATTCAACAATTTTTTTTTCAAGAAGTAACCAGATATTAAGTTTTATTTATTTATAGAAAACAGTTGATAAGTATTCAAAATTACGAGTACATTTAACTTTTGAACGGCTCTGCCAATCGATCCCAAAAACTAAACAGCTCTTAACATAATAAAAACCACTTCAGTTGCTGCCGGTCCGGTCAAAATCGGTTGATTCGTGTGTGAGTTATCGTTGACGAAAGAAAACTGAAAAAAGTCTTTTTTTGGAATTACTCCGGAATTCCTAGTCTGATCAAATTAAACGAAGATTCTTCATGAGGCTTAAAAACTGCGTCAAATGCAGCTAACCGCGTAGAAATCAGTTCATTCATTCAAAAGTTATTGCGGTTTGAAAATTTGAAAAATAGTGTTTTATCAAATGTCAAATGATTATCAGACTTTTGAGCTTAAAAGCATACAAAAGCTGTTTTTTTTTTAGCTCAGAGAGCTCAAAGTAACACACTAATTGTATTTTTGAGCTCGAAGAGCTCAAAAATGTCACAAGTGCAATTTTAGACGTTTAGGTATGGAACTGGCGGGAAGTTGCAGGGATAGCCTTCAGGGTCAACCGTTTTCCTAATTTTTTTTCATTTCTAAGAAAAAAAATGCCACTCTGAAAATTTCAGGAAATTTGCAGAAAATACTGAAGTTTTTTATAAAAAAAAAATAGTCGAAAATCTGAAATGTCAATCATCCGGAAATTTTTGTTTTTTTTTTTTTCAAAATTTTCAAAAAAAAAACGTTGAATATGAATTCGAATTATTATTGTTATTTTTTTTTTAAAATATGTTTAAAAAAAAACATTCCAATGAGTTAATTTTCAAAAAAGTTATAGTTACACAGAAAAAAAAATGTTCTTGAATCAAGTATATATTTTTGAAGAGCTTAATGATCTTGATTTGAGGAGAAAAATTCTTGATTTAAGAAATTATTTCTTGATTTAAGGAAATTTTACTTAATTCAAGAATTTGCCGTCTTGATTCAAGACAATTATCCTCTTCAAAATTATATTCTTGGTTCAAGAATTTTTCTGTTGCATCAAATTAATTTTTTTTTTGTGTATTCAACAAAAAAAAGCTGTCTTTTTTTACATAACTCGTAACTTTTTTTGGTTGTGTAAAAAAATTTGAAAAAATTCTGAAAATTGTTTTCAATAGGGTAGAGAAAGATACCAAAATTTCGGAAAAATCGAGAAGGTTCGGAGTCAACAGTGGTCGATTTAGCATGGAATGACCCATACATAACATTCGGCGCAGTTTTTTCCAGTTAAAACTGATTTGTTTTTCAACTTAATCTTATCGCAGTCTAGAAGTTATTTGAAATACATCCACAGATTCTTGTGAAAATAAAATAATGTCTCTATTTTTATCATTCTCTAACCTTGACTCCCCACCAGTTCTTACAAAAATAATTGTGGAAGGGCTTGCTTTTTATCATGTATTCTTTAATTTAGAATTCAGGAATTTCCAACTTGTCGCAATCAAAGTTGTAGAAACTGCATCGTCATCAAAATAGCTTTCTATGACCTAGAAATGTTGGACTACCACTTGAATCGTCGTTATTGAATGTTTTCAAATTTATTAATGAAAAATATTCAAATATCAGAGAACCAATAACTAGTATTCAAAAGTTTTTATAAATAATTAATTGGTATCTAAACTCAGTTTATAAAAAAGTTTGTGGCTATAAGGAACAAGTACAGTTTCGTATCATAAATATTAAAATTTGAAGGCTCACCATCTTTTAAATTAGTCAAAATTAACAAAACAATTTCTGAAAAATGCGACTTTTTTGCATAAAACTTTGTGATGTTTGAATGAAATTGGTTGGCTTCTTTTCGAGGACAAAAAACTTTCGCCAGAAAAGTTTACGCCAGTTGAATGAAGTTATGATTTTTCGACTTGCTTTTTTTTTCTAAAGCTCGGTATAACTTATTCAGTTGCTAGTTAAAAATGCGTTGATAACTTAAAATAGTCCTCTGGCTAGCTCCAGACATTAAAGTTGGAGTGATATTAAAGTTTTAAGTTTTAAGCTTTAAATCTTTTTCTTCAAAGTAAGAAAAATACTTTGATTTTGATAAAAATTTTTCATTACCAACTACTATACATTTATTAACTTTTGAATTCAGTCTGGTCGTGGGATTCCCATAATTACTATGTATTTGTTTCGATTTTGGAAAATTTAAAATAATATTTTTTCTCTATAAATCGTTATGAACACCAATTTTTGTTACTGTAATATTTAAATCTTAAATATGTAATTTATTTTTACATAATTCTCTAATATAGGATTAAAATCAATAATTAATAATTTCGTCTATTGATATGAAACCTTAACCCTTTGTTGATCGCATCTTTTTTTATTTTATCGCTCGCACTATAGCGAGTCTCTAAGGTTTGAGTAGTTATTAGGCGGCGATTCGCTCATAGTACGACCAAAACGAAGGGTTAACAAAAAATTTATCAAAAAAAAAGTAAAAAAAAAAAATAAAAAACCTTCAAACCGTTCGATTTGGTGTTAAATGCCCCATATATGAAAGGCAGCTTAATATTGAAAGTAAAGATGTTCCTGCATACTACCGCAGTAGTTCTCGCAGATTTCTCTAATAGTTCTTTAAAACTCTTAATGCGAGATACCATCGTGTTTCTATAGATTCTACATATACGTAATAGAACGAAAGTGACTCATTCAGTTGTAATGATTTCCTCATCTTGAAGGTGACAAGTGATGGAATGTAAAGAAATATTTGTAATTTTTAAATTCAATACTCATCAGAAATAAATGCTGGCTTTCAGTAATTGTTATTGCAGAAATGATACGGGAATTTCAATTTTTTTTTATTTGTTGATGACGTTCTTATTTACTGTCGTAATTAGTTTACTGTCGTAATTAGCGAAAAAGTTGCAGGAATGGCCTTTAGGATCAACCTTTTTCCTAATTTTTTAATGGAAGTTGGTGGGTAGTTGAAGTTGAAGAACGAATAAATTGAGGAAGCTCCACACTGTACCCCATTTGCCCCTCCACCTCCCTCCTCCCGTCGCCCATATGCAAAAAGCTTGAGACAATAAATTTTGATAGAATTTTGCTAGGTTTGTGCAAAATAATTTTTACGGCGTAATCTGTGTTACCAAAAATTAGGAAAACGGTTGATCCTGAAGGCCATCCCTACAACTTCCCGCTAATTCCATACCTAGGCGTTTAAAATTGCACATATGACGTCTTTGAGCCCTTCGAGCTCAAAATATAAATTATGTATTATTTTGAGCTTTCCGAGCTCAAAGAAATAGCTTTTGTATGCTTTTGAGCTCTTCGAACTTAAAAGTCTGATAGGAGTTTCATAAAACACTATTTTTTGAATTTTCAAACCACAATAACTTTTGAATGAATGAACTGATTTTCACGCGGTAGGCATCATTCAACGCAGCCTCATGAAGAATCTTTAAATTCAAATTGATCAAATTCGGAATTCCGAAGTAATTCTGAAAAAACACTTTTTTCGATTTTTTTTTCGTCAACGACAACTCACGAACGAATCAACCGATTTTTACCGGCTTGACGGCGATCGACGTTGTTTTTTCATGTTGAGAGCTGATAAGTTTTTGAAATCGATTGATAGAGCTGTTTAAAAATTATTAAAAAAAAACCACTGTTTAAAAAAAATATTTTCTCAGTTTTTTTGAGATTTCTCAAAATCTATCGGTCTAAATTGTATTCAAAATCTGTTTGATCAAGCCCTTTCGAATGGCACCAATCGCGATGAAATCGGTCGAACCGTTTAAAAGTTATAAGCGGGTCACATACTTCCATACATACACACACAGACACACACAGATGTAGTGACAACATCTCGGGGGTAGTCAGGGAAGCTTCCTGTGACCTTAAGGAGGATACCACTGTGAGGATCGAAAAAATAGGTGATTTTCGGGAATTTTTTAGACTGGGATAATAAAGGAATTTGGAAATCGGCTTCCTTTTGTTTTATATAATATACATTGAAGATCATTCTGCTAAATTTTCATTAAGAAATATCATGTTATCACAAAGTTATAAAAATTTTTGTGGAGCACCAAAAAAATTTCCCCCGCCACGGTCTCATTTCTAACTCAAAAACGGATTATCTGAAACAAAAAAACTAAGCCACGTTGTTATCTGTATGCATGTGGTTATCGTTTCACGTAGGAGATTTTGAAAATTTGGATTCGAAAAAAATGGCGACATTAAAAATTTCTTCGTTTTTTTTTCTAATTTTTTTGGATTCAAACAGCCCTAAAAAATCAAAATTTTCAAAATCCCCTACGTGCAACTATAGCTAGTGAATAGACGAATACGGAGAAAAAATTGCGAATCGGTTAATATTCATGCAAATTACAGATGAGGCCAGTTCGAAAAAAGTAGTTTTTTTATAAAATGGGGTGAAACCAATAACTTCCCGATTTTCTTAGCGGGAAGTTAAAAACTGTACAACACTTCTAATAAATATGCTTTTACTTTTTGACAGTGAATATTGTTGAAGTTTTATGGCTCCCTTAATTTTTTGATTGATTGAAAATTGTATACTAACTACATCGGCTCTTCATATCTCTGAATAACTCTTATAACTTTAACATTTTTTTTTTATTTCAAAAGCTAAGCGCGGATATAACTCAAATTTCGATAGAGCATTTTTTGTTTATCAAAAGATGAATTGTTTTTTTTTTCTAAACAATAAAAAAACTCAAAGGATTATATTATATTACATACCTAGGCCAGTAAAATAAGAAAAGCCTCAGATCACATGTAATTGTTGGCCGAGGCGAAGCCGAGGAATGGCCTAGGAATGTAATATACGATTGCTTGAAAACCTTGAGAAAAAGCAAATTAGAGTTAATTAAGTGAGCTATCTGAACTATAAAAAAAATATCCAAGTCCGTGAATTTGTAACAAAGAATATGCTTATCTTTTTTTATTTCTAAGGATTGGACACTACACGGAGAAAAAAATATCGTTAGAATAAGGATACTTATTGTTATTCTGACTATACGCTGTATAGTCATTTTTTTTAGAGATACGCTGTATAGCCAATTCAGCTATCCAGCGGATCGTCAAAATGACGATCCGTAACATTATTTTAGCGTTACATTTAGTCAATTCAACTAGACAGATCCTCACGTTAACAAAACAGTTGCCTGTTTTGATGAAACTACATATATTTTATACGCTGTATAGTCATTTTTTTTAGAGATACGCTGTATAGCCAATTCAGCTATCCAGCGGATCGTCAAAATGACGATCCGTAACATTATTTTACCGTTACATTTAGTCAATTCAACTAGACAGATCCTCACGTTAACAAAACAGTTGCCTGTTTTGATGAAACTACATATATTTACAAGAGCTATTCTCTGTATGCTTAAGTCAAACAAATGAATCCTTAAATCAGAAATCCGGATCGTTATTTTAAGAAAACGTCATTTGAGGATATGTTGGATAGTCATTTTAAGAATATTTTTTTTTCTGTGTAATTGTATAGAATATTACCCGTGAAGTTTTATTGTTAACAAAATTCAAGGGTGGGCAGTAGTAAATGTATAAGTTTTTAGAAATTTAATTTTTTTAACTCATAGCTGATACCCGCCAGCTGGGATTACAATCGAATTTTATAAATGAAGCCTTTACTCAATGTAAATTTATATAAAGCTCAGTTGATGATGAGCGAGGTCTCACAGAAAAACGTAAAAAGAAAATAAAAAAAGCTCATAACGATTCTACTCATATACATATATACAATCACCACATTCTATTAGTTTATGTTTAGTGGAATTTCGGAATTACTAACTTTACTTATATTTTACGTTTAGGTTTCACAATCAAATTCAATCGTGTGTCTATATTAACGAAACAAGCAGCTATCAACTAGTTCTGATAAATAATTCTTTTAATTTGTTCAATCTGTAAAAACACTCTTTGTTCAAAAGTATGTGAAAACACTCTTCTATTAAAATGTAATGTTGTAGAAAAAAGTTATTTTATCAACAACTTTTCGAGTTTTGACGACACAAACATACGGAAGCTGAATCTTATAGACAAAAGATTACTTTTTATAAAAATTTCAAAATAAACTATTACAGAGAGCTTTTGTAAAAGTTAATCATACATTATTTATATACTAAAATTTATTTAAGACTTAATTAGAAAAATAAAATGGCCAGTCTTAAAACGACCATGATTTAATGAGATTCAATTTTTTTTAAATCTTATTATTGCAATAAAAACCATAACACTGAACTTGACAGATATTAAAAATTTCTTTGAAATTTTATAGCAATTAAATTATTAAAAAAAAATATAATTAAAAAGTTTCACATGTGAAAATTAATAAAAATTACAAGTGAAAATTTTTAGAAGCATTTTTTTATTGTAACTAATTTGTTAAATAAATTTTTAAAATTGACAGCTGACCGCTAACTTCAGGATTATTAAAAACCATTGTTTTTTTTTTGTTCTACAATTTTGTACATTTTATAGACAACACTGAGGAATAGACTTTTATTCCAGATGTTGAATGGTTGTTTAGTTTTACATTTATTTTTGCCGAAAAATTGTGTAATCATATCAGTATGAAAAAATGACAAACACTTAATTTTTGTTATGTCATCCATTACAAGATATAACTCATAGTGTTGAGCAATGTAAATGATAATATAATTAGTGTATACCTATACAAGCTATTGTTATATAGCAGGGAATTGATTATTTTAGAGATTTGAGATGTCAATCCAAGTCACGGTCAGTTATATTATTCCTTATAGTATTCAGAGTTTTATGAGAGATATCATGACAGATGTATTTAAACTATCTTATAGGTAAACACGTACGCTTGCGCGCGCATACTAATCTAGTCATAGTAAAAAAGTTGAAAATAGTTCAAATGGAGAGAATTCAAAAGAAATGTAGAAGCTATATAGATTAGAGGGGCTGCTGCTGCTGCTGCTGCTGTGGAGATGCAGAGACAATATGCGCGCGCAGTAACCTCACCATGCTGTTTTGATCCTCGTCCTCGTGCCTTTCTATTTTATGATCATTACTGCCGTTAGTTCAGTATTCAGTTCAGTTCAGTAACTTTCCAACCATTTTTAAGCGTGCATTTCACCTCGTGTTTTTTTTTAGTTTTTTGACTATATTTTAGTGAATATATTTTTGTGTGTTTTATATAATGTTTTTAAAAATGTTTTACGTGTTTACGTCAATGTACCAAATTGGAAATGGGTTGTCAAAGCTTATTGTTCACTAAATGATCAGTTCAAGTTTGGGAGTTGGTTTTCTAAACATACGATCATCGTATTCGGAAAAAGTCGAGAAAACGACTTTATTTTGCAAGTAGTGAAATGGCGATAGCATTGTTGACATTTTTGTGGATTTTTATTTTTAATTTATTTTATATAACATCCTCATCGTCAATCTTAATGCTAAAATGCTGTAAAAATGGTGAAGAGTTGGCAATATCAAACAATGACCCAAAATCAGAATTTGCTTGTGTGAAAAGTAACACAACTTGGATTCCAACAATATATTCACCATTGCAAAAAAATTTTCTATCTGCAATACCCAATGAATGGATAATTCACGAAGCAATAAAACCTACATGTGCCGAAAATCGAACTTTAACGCCCATACTTTGTAGCAATATTTCGCCGTGTATCATATTCGACAAAGGTCATGCAATCTTAAACGCCGCCGGAAGCAACACACACATTTCACCGAGTGAATACTGTGCGGACTCAAAGGCTCTTCTTGTTTGTACGGTAAAGAAGGTTGAGGCCGACCGGGCCACTTCCACAATAAGGCCCAGAGTAAACAGATGTTGTGGAGAACATGCAGCATTTTATGAGCAGAGGTAGTTTTTTTTTTCTTTCTGTTGAATTAGTTTTCTGTACAGTGAAAAATTCTTCATTTTCCCAACCGTAAATAGAGATAAAAAAATGTTGTTACTGTTTAATAAATTTATTTTATACCTTTAGAATATTTTAGTATTGAATGAACAACGGTAACAAGTAAAAATATCTTGATCAACATTTATTATGAGATTCTCAATAGATCTTAATGAAACTTGGCTAATACTTATTCTTGAGGAAGTTATTAAAGTCAAGTCTGCAAATGAACCGAGTTAATCGATTAGTTTGAAAACAGTGGGAATTTAAAATTTTCAAATAATTCAGAAAATCTGTTTTTCATGGATTCTTTTTAAAGTAACTTTTAAATTGGACACTTTACCGAATTTTCATGAATTAAATCTAGAAGCTCATTATTTGAGCTTTAAATTTCATTGACACTAAAAATCTAACTTTTACTTTTTAAAAATGAATTCTATTTTTTAATTAATTATTCATTTGTTTTTCTTTCAACTTCAAATTTTGTTACTCACATTATTCTCATTCAAAGTTTTTCCAATAAAATTGAATTTAATTAAATGAGGGGGTTTCCTATTACATAAATTTTTTTTTCATATCACTTGCAGTGGAACTTAAAGCTTAAACGCCCATTGATTCAGTTTAAATAAGATAATTTCAGATCGATGTCATTCCGAGGGTAGAAACTCAAAGTTTCATTTAATATCATTTTTAGGCCTGTAAAAACTGCTTTTGTTTATTGTAAACCTTTAAATAATTTACTAAATTTATAGTTGAACAATATGTTATCGATCGTAAAATGTTTTATTTTGATTAACTCCAGCTATTCAAACTTTAAGTTAATACAAACGATATGAAAAATATCGTGTGTGATACAAGATGAAACCTGATTTCAGGCGAAGGTGACAACGTATCCTAACCTGAAATAGTTTTGTTTAAACTTTTTTCCTGAAAATTATTGTATAAATAGTTAAAATAACCTTGGGACCTCAAAACGTTGATATTTTATGAAAATTCGATTTTCGACTATCGAATCTAAATCATTAACTTTTTGAATTATTAAAAAGTTTTCAATTTTATTGACAAGCAGTTAAAAATAACTCTGTTTATTTGAACTAGGTATGCGATTGAAAATATATCATTGCTTTTACATTTGATTTTTAATTTATATGTCTAGTTAGTATGCTGTACAATGATCGTTTCGATTGAGGGACCCAGTCTCTTTCCTTCTCCTCCTCTTTCGTGCCAGAAATATAGCTCATAAATTTTTCTGATACTCTACTAGCACTATGAAAAGTAGACCAAACTCAATTAAAAGTGTTCTGCGGCAATACGAGATGAATAAAGTAACGTTGATCTCAACCTTTGGTCCCCTTGACTCATCATCAAAGCACTCACAGTAACCTGGTGGGTAGCGGACCTAATAAGACTCTTAAGTATTTAAAAATTGCTGATCTAAAAATAATTTCAATACAAACGCCATATTCCCAAAACATCTTTCTATTCTGAAATCGAGAAGCTAAATAAAATCCAAAATATAGTCATAAGAAGACTAACCATTGGTGCAAAAATTAATACTCCTATCATTTCACTAATTTTAGAATCCTGTCTCACACCTATAAAACTTCATGAGTAGATAAACTAGTAAAAAATAGATGTCTGTTTATAATCATTTCACAAAATTATCGTACATCTGTAAAATAACGAAATAATCTTGTGAACATAATTAGTACAAAGGAAGTCTCTAGATATTGAAAGTAACTTTTCTCAAAGTCAATACGAAACAAATGAAAAAAGAAAAACCCAAAATTTACATCACGTATTGCACAAATACCTTAGTTTTAATCAACAATGAATCAGTGATCACTTTTTTTGATATTTCGATACTAAGTTAATTTGCATCGATTCATCAATTTTGTACTATAATGTGAGCAAATAATACACTCACCCTAATTGACAATGCTATATTTATTCGCTTAAAAAATTAGAAAAACGACTTAGTTTGATTTTATTGTATTCAATAAATTGTTATGCTTAAACAATTAGGGATGAAAGTATAACTTTTGTCAAAGAAATAAATATTACTCTAGAACAAAATCTTAAGTCTTCGTTGATCTTAATTGATTACTTTAGTAATAATACACTGGCATTGAACGAAAAATAATGTTGTTCATAAAACCAAATTGTAGGATTACAAAATAACAATACAGCCTTGAAAATCTAATAGATATTACGATAACTATATATTAGATGGCTCAGATGGCTCAGATAATTGTACGTCAGATAACTTAAACATTAAGACCCCCTGATTAAAAAAAAAGATTCAAAACGATTCAACCCATGCAAAATGTATATCTATATATTTGTCAAGTTGAATCGTTTTTAATCGCTTTGAGTCATTTCGAATCGTTTCAAATCTTTTTTCCTAATCAGGGCCAATTCGCCACTTTTTCACTTTTTACATTTTCTTAATCAAGCGCCCAATAACAATACGATTCATTACTCACAAACATATTGCTGTACTAACACTCTATGGGCAATATAAGCTCTCCGATGGTTCTAGTGACTACATTTTTTCTGAGTACTCTCACTGTACATGACCAAACCTAAATATCATCTTATCCTCTTAATAATCGAAATACTAAACTAAGGGAATAAAGAACAACTGTGTCATCAAATTAATCTGAATCTTGGGCCATGTGTAAGTATAAAGAAATGCAGCAGCAGATAAGCTAACAAAGAGAAGCATAAAAAAGATCTTTATAAATAATAACATACTATAGACAGATCTATGCAATGAATCTAACAAACAGATTAAAGTTTTAACCGATAAATTTTTACGCCTTCGTAACCTTTTCAAAAGCAAACTTTACTTCTAACATTATTACGAAAACTAACTAAACCTGTGTTTAAAAAGCTGAATAAAAGAAGAGCTATAACAACTTTGTCCTGTGTAGGACTAAACCATGGTAACCTCAACTGAAGTAGACAAATAATTTATTATGATTTGTAGGTTGTAAATGTGATTATTCGATCCAAAACTTAAATTAATTTTTCTGATATTCCCTTTTACCTCATCGATCATCACGATAATTAAATCACTTAAAAATACAACAGCTAAATGATTTGTTGCTTAAATGATTATAAAGAAAGAAGAAAAAGTAATTCAACAATTATAACAGATATAGTTATGAGTATTCGATTACATTCATTCACAACTCAATTTTCATTTATAGTTCCATTGAAACATAAAATATTGAACTGTATCATTTAAGCTTTGATCACTTTTATTTTAAAATTTTTTTTTGGTGAAATTTTCTTTTTCGTAATATTTTGGAATAATGTTTATTTAAGGCATTGCTTTCGTATAAGCGAATTAATAAACCGAAAAAAAAAGCATTAAGGTAGTTCACTCATAAATGTAAAATTCCAAGAAATTTTCGAGATTTGAATTGTAAGTATAATAGATACACGATACATGCGCTGTTGACATTGGAAATCAATTGGCCATTCCAAATATGAGATAGTTTTAATTAAAAAAAAGGCCATTTTCCAGCCGAAATGGAAGTAGATTTCATTTTAATGATAATAATAATAACAATAATTTCTTAATAAGTCTGGTTCATAATCCAACGACAAGTACTTATCGATATTCCTAGTATTTACATCGATATTAGTACTCAGGATGAATTCTAACCCAGTTACATATGAAGGATCAGGATTTAAAAACAGACTTTAATTTTGCTTGTTAAGTTTAGTGGTGTCAATATTTGGAAGATTGAGCAAGAACTCTATCATTCTTGGTGACCACTATATATATAAATACATACATATATAAACTTTTGAATCATATGCATTTTCTGAATCCGCTTGACCAGTTGAGTGGAAATATAGCGAAATTTTTCAAAAATTCCGTCATGAAGACCAATGCAATAGTTAGATTTCTATGAAATCTACTAATGACATTTTAGCTCAGTTGAAAAAAGAGTGAGAAAATCACAAATTTCTATGATTATAAAGTTGAAGAATTTTATGAACACTTCAAAAAAACTGAAATCTGTTAGAATAATATACTTAAAATAACCCAAAAAAATTTGGAAGCTCCTGGTCGTGTAATTTTTTTGATAAATTATCAATAAACTGGCTAATTAAACAAAAATAACCATCAGTAAAAGCGAATAAGAGATAGTATTATACTATAGTATTGATACTATCGTATCAGACGTCTGTGAGAAAGGCAGGGCAGCATCAGCGAGTACTTAAAAAAAAAAGAAATAGCACAAACTACATGTCGTGTGTGAAGTACCGTAAAAGGGTTATGTTCTAATAGAATTTTTCCAAATTCACTGTATTAATTGGCTTCAATATAATCCATTTCCGGCTAGCTCTTTGTTGATATCGGTCCTCTATTACCATACAAAGATTGATTTTCTAAGATTTTAATAAGTGCACTTTTATTTGTTTCAGACATTCCTGTGTAAATCAGAAGGATGTAGAACATGCACCCCCTTTACTGCCTAATACATCTGTGTCTATTGATGTAGGTACTGGCTTTCCATCCTGTACTCGTTCAAACAACTATACTATAGTTGGAAATACTGATGTATCAGTTCTTCAGTCTGATGGCAGCTTAATAGTTGATGGAATATCTTTGCGATCTTCACAGTATTGTGTGGAAAGAATTAAAGAATTAGATGGCAAATCTAAAGTTTTCGTTTGTCCGGAGTATGCACCTCAAAGGTATTGTATTAAATCATTTACATACGTGAAGTATTCTACTCCAAATCGATTACTTTTGAATTCGGCTCCCTCTGATTTTGCTTGATTTTCAAAATTTTTTCTACTTCGACAAATAAGTTATCAGAATGTTTTACCTAACTGAAATTTTTATCAAAAAGATTTTTTTTTTCAAATGTCTATCACAAAACTGTGAATTTTTCAAGTTTATATCTATTTCAGCTACAGTATAGTCTTTTTTTCATTATTTGTGTTAAAATATATGCTGCAATGATATTTTTTAGGCCCGTAAATCAAGATCCCGATATAAGGTTTATGATGTATTCCATAAGTTTCATCATAAGCTCGATTTTTCTTGGTGCTACATTAGCCACTGGTTGGTTACTTCCTACTTCACATCATGTACTGCATTGGAAATGCCAGACTCATCACGTTTTAAGTCTGATGCTAGGCGACATATTAATGGCAATCATTCAGCTTGCTGGAGATTCATTGCAAGGTGGTACTTGCAAATTACTAGGTAAGAATTTATTTTTATTGTTTCATTTAATGAGAACAAATATTCGACTTTTCGATTTCATGTGTTTGAAAAGTGTTAATGAGACTAAATCTTAGTTATACGGGGCTTGCAATTATTTGAATAAATGCAAAGTCGAAAAAATATAAAAAAAAAAACATTATTTGAAAGGAGTCACTGAAAGAGAAAAATAAAAAAAAACCGTGTGGTGTCGTGAGACACCAGATAGGAACAAAGTTCCTTATTATAAAATACATTAGACACTGTATAGCCATCATACATAGACTATACATCAAAATCTTACGCTTTTTTTTTTAACGTTACGGACATTTTTTGCCGGCTAGGATACCCCTCTGCAACGCCCCATAAGGAACTTCTTTCCAATAAAACTCAGTGTTTAGCGATTTATTAATACATTTATTAATACATTAATTTATTAATACATCAAGGAAAAGAATAATATTTTGAAATAACAAAAGAGGTTTTTGTAATACTTCAGGAACTCGTATTATTACATTTGCGACACAAGATACGGACAGTCTCAACAAAAATCTTTCTGTCAGCAAATTCATTTAAATTATAAAATTTAATTGTGTTCATATATAGATTGACGAAAATCTACATTAAAAAAAATGGCAAGGCAAGCTAAAAAAATTCTAAAACGAACATTTTAAAGAAAACAAATGAAAAAGTGTCAAACAATAATGAATAGTGAATAAGTAGCAGTGAATAATCAAGCAAGTTTTTTATTTTTCACGTTTCTTATCAAATTAGTAATGAATGAAATATTTTGCTGGCATACAAGATTTGATGAGACGAAAAGAAGGCCATACTTCCGCAACTCATTAAGAACTCAGATTACATTAGTTATTTAACCCATCAGCACTCCCGTGATAAGCATTTGGCTCACGCTCATTTTAGAATGCTAATAATTTTTATTTACTTATTTATTTATTTATTTATTTATTTATTCATTTTTTTTTTTTTTTTCAAATAAAAATGTTGAGTTGAAATTTTTCTATGTTCAAATAATTTTATCTATTTTCAAATTATAAAATTTTTTAATCGCCCGAGAAAAAATGATCAGATCTGATCAAATATGAACAGGTATGAGTCGTCAGGTCTGATCAGATATGAAAAATGACCGGGTCTGATCAGACCTAGTCAGACATGTTCATGTCTGATCAGATCTGTTCATGTCTGACTCGATCAGGCCCATAAAAATAAAAAGTGGTACGGTAAAAAAAAATTAAGAAAACGGTTGACCCTGAAGACAATCCCTGTAACTTCCCGCTAATTCCATACCTGGGCGCTTAAAATTCCACTTATGACGGTTTTGAGCTTTTCGAGCTCAAAAATACAATTTGAGTATTATTTTGAGCTCTCCAAGCTCAGAGAGATAGCTTTTCGATACTTTTTAACTCTTCGAACTTAAAAGTCTGATAGAAGTTTGATAAAACACTATTTTTTGAATTTTCAAACCGCAATAACTTTTGAATGAATGAACCGATTTTCACGTGATTGGCAGGGATCGACGTAGTTTTTCAAGGTCAAGAGCTGATTAATTTTTGAAGTTGGTCGATAAAGCTGTTTGAAAGTTATTCCTCAAAAATCACTTTTAAAAAAAATTTTTTTTTTTCAATTTTTTTGAGATTTCTCATGATCTATAGGTCCCAATCGGTTCAAATATTTTTCAAAATCTAAGTTCGGTCAAGCCCTTTCGAATGACACGAATCGCGATGAAATCGGTCAAGCCGTTCGAAAGTTATAAGCGGTTCACACACACACACACACACACACGCGCGCGCGCGCGTACATACATACATACATACATACGTTCCGACATAATGACAACCTCGCAGGGATGGTCAGGGAAGCTTCTTGTGACCTTCAAACGTCGAAATCTGATGTAAACTCGATTTTTGCAAAACGGGGTAAAATCAATAACTTCCCGATTTTTGAAAATCTTCGTGGGTAGTTAAAAGTTTCTTTAAGGTTTATTCCGGATTTATAATTTTATTGTTTTCTTTTAATTTTGAAGTTTTTTTTATTTAAAACGTATAGGAAACTAAAAATTATCTGTGTGTGGTGAAATGCACCTGGTTTGTAAAATTTGATTTCATCGGTACTCTAATAATGCGACTAAAAATTGCTTAACAAATAAATGTGAACAGAGACAGGAAACATACAGATGTGCGGCAATATTATTATGAATGTATTCGATACATCGCATTGTTAACGTTACTGTAACTGTTTGTAATCTTTTTAATAAAATTTTGGGAACATTAATAGATGAAATGAATGACTCTAACACATGAGACTTCATAGCAAGACTGAAAAACTGTGATAATAACCATAAACACAACTTAAACGACAAATAACTTTTAAAGGATTGATTTTATCAAAAAATTATAAGAGAACTTTTTTGTAAAGCATTCAGTTTCCCATCAATATATGCATCGATCATAGTTACAGCGGCATTTTTTTCGAAGGAAAAAATTACTTCTAAAAAGTTCCAAATTCCCATGTTATTTAAACAAGAAATATAACTCGATTTGGGCATGGTTTAATTTGGTAATTAAGAGCTTATTAATGTCAGATATTTTTTTTTAGTTCAAGAACTAAAAATCCAGGGGGCGGCAGCGAAAAAAAAATCAACTTGGGAAATAACGGACACCCTAATGAACAGGCATGGTCAGGTCTGATCATTTTTTCCCGGGCGACCACGTTAGCCGAGTGGTCAATGGCGTACGGCCTATAGAGTACTCAAACTAACTCACCGGCTAGGCGTGGGTTCGAATTCCAAGCTGGTCTCAGAAATCAACTTGGTTGAGGTTTGACTCTTGCTGTGTAACAGTTGAAGTCGGCGATATGACCAAAGCAGTCAAAACCGACTTTAAATAAAAATTAATTTAAAATAAAATAAATATAAATCTTTCATTGAAAGTTTTATTTTGAATAAAGCCGGAGAAAAATGTTTTTGCATTTTGCTAATCCTGGAACTAAAGGTGTCAGTCTAAAAATCGGATGTTCGGTCTCAGTCGGTGTCGCTCGGATTTAAGCGGCAGTTTATGGTTGTCCGTAAAGGATTAGTGGAAAGCGTGAGCGAATTTCTCACCATATGAGTTAAGATTTGACAAGTTGACGAAAGTGTTGATGGGCTAATTAGGAAGAAACTGAAAATTAATGAATTTCAGCAAAATCAAATCTCACTAGTGTAACATTACGCGTTACAGATGTCATAAGTATATAATAAATTTTAAATAAACAGCATAAATAAAAATTAAATTTCGGAGTTTTGGATAACACCTATTCTATTTCCTATAAAACTAGTTAATTATAATAAAATAAATGTATTAAAATGAATTAAAAGGTTATATAGAGTATTTGAATTGTCATGAATCTTTATTATTTAGAATCATTCATTTTATATTTTTTTTAAATATTCATAATTTGCTTGCAGCTATTCTGGCACACTTTTTTTTCCTTGCTGCATTCTTCTGGCTGAATACAATGTGCTTCAACATCTGGTGGACATTCAGGTGAGTCTCTGTTTTTGAAGTTCTGTGTGCAATTTCATAGAGTGTTATTTTGAAAATCAATACACGAGATTTTAAGAAATATTGGAAAAATCCGAATGAAAATTCTCCAAAACACAGAATTCATAAACTCACAAATCAGTGACTTCACAGGTTAACCGAATTTGGCTTAAATCTTTATAAAACACACTTGAAAAAAAAACTTTTAGTTTTTTTAATAAGTTTTGAAATAGAAAAACTAAACCCTCAAAAAGTTGCTACCCAAATAACACTATCATTTGCAAGTGTTTACGTAAGACACTGGTAACTGGTAAAAAACACATTTATTAGAATTTTCACAAGTTTGTGCAAGATGATTTTTATAATCCAATTTTGATTTGAAAAGAAAACATAACATAAAACCCCTACTGACACACTAGGTGTCTGCTTCTTTTTTCTAATGTGAATCTTGTTAAAAAAAAATGTATGAAAGATTTAGTCTGAAGAATTTTAAAAGAATATTTTTAATAAAGTATAAAAACATTGTAAATAAACAAATAAACATATAAAAAATTTTTAAAAGACACAGACACATGAAATGTAGCAGGTGTCTCACGATGCATTTTACTACATATATATATATAACTGTTTTACTCCTTCTATATAGAGTTGAAGACTACCTTACTGAGGTGTAAAGTTTAAACCTAAGAAGTAGTGAAACATAGATAATTATGTATTCAGACATATCCCAAGACTTCATTCGCAATTTTATTGCAAGTCATGCGTCTATGTCTTCGAGTAATTCCTTGCGCATTACTTATAAGTCTTATGCATTTACTGTACTCATGACTTTCGGAAGAATATTTATCATTTCATATAAGACAGACTTGGTTAATTCATTAGTTATCGAATATTGTAAACTACCTTGATACAATTAGGATTTGCACGCCTCATAGCGCGAAACGCGTAAGGTAGTGTTTTACCTCCGACTCTTCAAGGTCAAGCAATTTTGTGATCTTTAAATGCCTCTATTACAACCATATTGCACTTAGAAATAAAATAAAATCCTTTCTTTACACACATTACACAAGCCTTCATGAATTATTCTTTACAAGAATATTTTTATCATTATCGGCTCCGTCATATTCTTCGTGAGTAAAATTTCGGAAAATCAGTTCTCGGCTGACCTGTAGTTGAGAAAAAGCTTTTGTCTTTAAATTTTATAGCTTCAGAAATATCATAAGAAAATATATAATAGATAAATTAATAAACGTTAAAATTTAGAATTTGCTACTTTTATGAACCACTGAGTTTACAAACGGCTATTTTAATTGTTAACAAAATTCAGCATTCACTTATTTCATGAATCGCAAAATTTACTATTGGGTGAATTTGGGTGGCTATTTTGAATTGGCGAAATTCACGATGCACTAATTTTAACAAATGCCAACATCACTTAAATACTTTATTTTTAAATTCTTTTTATTCTAATGTCAAGATATGCTTTTTTTTTATTTACGTTTTTTTCAATGATTTTTTTTACTTAGCCGTATTTGAAAATATATTATTCTATTAATGACAATTTTTGAAATTCGCTTGTTTTACTATCGACTTTATTAATATTTATATTTTTTTGGTTGGTTGAATTTTATTTTATAACAATTTTAGGTTGGTATAAGTTTACATTTTGCATCATTTTTATTAATCATTATTTAGTATTATCTTTTTTAATGATCAACTCATTTTATGAACGGCATTTATTTTCAGTTTTAAAAATTTTTAGCAGGATTGCGCCTACAGTTTGAAAACTTTTTTCCTTTTCAAAAAATTTTGAATTTCGTATATTTTGTGAAAACAATTTTCCAGGTGTCAAAGATAGATAAAATCTATCAAATTTATCTTAAGGTTTTAATTACCTACAATCTAAACTATCATTTATCTAGTTTTAATGATTTTTTAAAATAATTCAGTGATTTTGAAAATTTTAAAAAATTTTTCAGTAAACGTATTTCGGCCCTTTTTTTTTTCAAATAATTTTTGAGCCGTAAAAGATATCTTAAATCTGTCAAATTTATTTTAAAATTCACATAATTATCTCAATTTAAGCTATTATTCGTCGTCTTTTGATACTTTTTTCAATTTATTTCGTAGTTGGGAAAATTAAAAAAAAAAATAATTTTTAGCTTTATCGTAAAATAACTTTCATATACTACATAATTCCTATTTTTTAAATAGTGTTTTTTTGTCAATATTCAAACACGAAATCTACCTATCCATGTCGGGTGTGGCCGAATGGCGCTTTTTTATTGTGCAAGTTGTTATGAGAATTCTCATTGATTTCTTCATGAAGAAATCTACATATGGCTTTTTTCACTAAAATGTAACTTTTTTGAAATACTAAATGATTATTTGAAATTCTTCTGTCTTGTTGTAAAAAGCCTTTCCTAAACTTCCATTTCAGTAATAGCAATTTAAAATTAATTGATCATA
The DNA here is from genome assembly GCA_000956155.1 of Cotesia vestalis. Classification (NCBI taxonomy): domain Eukaryota; kingdom Metazoa; phylum Arthropoda; class Insecta; order Hymenoptera; family Braconidae; genus Cotesia; species Cotesia vestalis. The sequence continues at coordinate 84,848 of JZSA01003115.1, forward strand.
TCTTAAAATAATTTAATCGACTTACAGAGATTTGAGACCGGCAAGCTTGGAAAAGAGTCAAGAAATATTACGTTTAAGAGTGTATGCTTGCTACGCTTGGGGTGGACCATTTTTGGTTGCTGGACTTGCTGCTCTTCTCGATCACTTACCAGCCGAACCTCACAGCCCTTTCCTGAGGCCTAGATTTGGAGAAAAAATGTGTTGGTTTTATGGTAAGTTGCACTTAGTCTATTCATAAAAAAATGTTATTTAGAAGCCAAAACAAAACATTTTGTTTTGTTTTTTGACTATCGTAATTAAGGATATTTTATTATATCTTGGTTAATTCAGTTACGTAGTGACTTGAAAAGCTTGAGAATTTCTGACTGAAGATATCTTGAAGCAAATTTTAGTTCTTTGCAATACTAGATCGATATACGTATATACTAACATTACCTAGAAATAACACAGCTTTTGAATTCTCAGAACGTAGACAAAAATACTAGTTTTCTGAAAATCAAACGGAAAACAATATTTCCCAAATTTTTGAATACGTCCGTTTTCATATTCAGAAATTGAAGAAGTACATCAAAATCTCTTTTTTTATATTGATAATTTCTTTTTGTTTAGAACCTATTGGAGAATACATATTAAAAGTTTATACTTATTGTTAACAGGAGATACAGAAATTTTGGCTTATTTCTTCGGTCCTATTGGTGTTTTACTCATCATTAACGTCATATTTTTTATCGCAACTGCTCGAGAATTAACTTGTGGACTATGGAAAGGTGAATTCGTAAAAAGCACTACAGAAAGGTTAGTAATTTATTACTTATTTAGAACAGTGTTTTACTGGTAAGACGGTAAAAGTTACAGAAAAACAGTAAAAAATATTTTCAGGGAAAATTCAATTACTACAAAAAGATCCCATGCATTGAAAAAATAGTTTGAAATAATATAATAATAATGTACCACATTAGTTACAAATTTATCGAGTTCATACTCTAAAAAAAACTTAGAGATTTTTATTTTGATGTGTTGTGAAATCAAAAAGTTTTTATAGATAAACATTTTCATTTGTATAATTCATGTAATTATTATTTATTTCCTATGTTCTAGAGCTGCTCTAGGTCGAGTTTGTTTGAAATTAGTAATTGTCATGGGTGTAACCTGGGTTGCTGACATTATATCATGGGCTGTTGGTGGTCCCAACTATTTGTGGTATTTTACAGACCTTTTGAATGCCCTCCAAGGCCTGTTTATCTTCATTGTAGTTGGATGGCAACCTCAAGTTCGTGCTGGTCTGAAAAAATTATTCAATCGAGATCCTCGAACAAGTGCTGGAAGACAAGGAAATGGCCTTAGTACAACAAGTCACGGTATGCCTAGCATGGGAGACAGTATGACTCAGAACCCAAGCACTAAGTCAGCGGCATTAGAAACTATCTGTTAAGATTTATAAAAATCCACGGAGACAAAACCGAAGAAAATTACACTAATTATTTGCATTTCGAGAAAAAAAAAAGTGTAATTTACAAATGAGATGAATTGCTAGTGAAATCTTTAGTATTTTAAGTATTTTTTTATCACATCATAGGATAAAATTTGAAAGATCCAGTGAATACAATTCGAAGCAGCTATATTTTTTTTTATTTTATTTAAAGTTTTTTAGAAAATATTTTCTAATTTAAAAAAATGTTTTTAGTATTACATTGCAAGAATTTTGTTGAATTCTGGAGAAAATTAACACCACTATATACCTATAATGTTGTAGTGTGTTTCAATAGAATCGCTACTAGAGTAAATAATACATAAAAAAAAAAAAAAAGGAAAACTTAGTGAGTATCAGGGTTTTACAGATACAAGTATTGTTTTTAAATTATGAGAGAAAAATTAAATTAAAAATAAATAATTTATAAGGTAGATGTTTGTATAAAATCTACATAGAATGTAACTCTCATTAAAGCATAAGCAACCAAGCGTCACACATTAAACTATCGTTTGAATTGATTAGGAATTTATTAAGTTGTATTAAATTGCGATAAAAACAAACATTTTTTAAAACTATTTATAACAAGCTCAATTTTCCAATTTAATGCATGAAAATTTACAAAGTTCTTGTTGTGATGTTTTTTAACTTAAAAATTGTACGTTTAAATCGTCTAAGCTTTTACTTACTTATTAATAAGTGTGTATTCGAAAAAGAGACTGAACTACTATTTATTTATATAAATTTATGTTGTGTGTACAAATTCATAAAAAAACAAAAGAAACAAACTTAAGATATACATAAAAAAAAGTAGAATGCTTTCTTAGTTTTCAATAATGAAAAAATTTGCTATCCGCAAAAAAGTTAGAACTAAAAAAAAATTTTCAGATTTTTATGGACTGCATATAAATTATAAAAAAGATGGTCAAAATAGATGATATCTGGGTATTTACATATACGTGAGGCTCCACTAGTTTTCAGCTATAAAAAATTGAAAAATGAAGATAATCACCAATGGTTTTTTTTTTTTTTTTTAACGTGTTCTACTCTTCGCTTTATTAATGATAAAAAAATTTGATTTTGAAATAGTTTTACTTTTGATGCGTCAAGTGAACAAAAAAAAAACTTTGAAAATTTAATGCATCATTTTAAAATTATTGATGAAAAATCGAAATTTCAGTTTCAAGACTTTAAATTCAAAAATTGTTATGGAATTTAATCCGAAAAGTAGAGCAAAAAAAACTCAGATAAGACAATTTTTCAATTCTTTATGGTTAAAAATAGGTGAAATTCTATTTATATATAATTACTTATATCTGCAATAAAAATATGCCGATTGAATGAAACGTAAAAATAAGTTTGATTTTTTTATGCTAGAGATGAAGACTTCAAACTTTGAATGTTTTTTATTCATTAGATATTTCATTTAAAAAAATGAAGCATTTTTAAAATCGATCAAAATTTTTTTATAGTTCTTTAAAACTTTCAAGTTATATTAGAATGTTATAGATCCATCAGCTAAGCAAATGAATAATAGAAATCTCATGCTCTGATTAATTATACAATTATTATTATACATTGTTGTAGATTAAAGTGAACTAATATTTTGATATTTATATATGTAGGTATTAATATAATGATAAGTTAATATTAATTTATTTATTATTGATACATTTATATAATAATATAATTTTTATAAAGTAAAAAAAATACTTTGACTGCCAAAATTTGAATTGTATTATTTTTAAATGAATTTTTTAATCGCTTTTACGGACACGAAAGTGAGCTCATTTGTAGGTAGAATATGAATAGTCTTAGTATAAAAAAAATTTGGATAATTTATAAAAAATAAAATTATAAGATAAAAAAGCCTTTCAATCAATGCCTTCATATTAGATGCCAAATAAATGGTTGATAAAAATAATTTTGGAGTGATTAAAAATAGTTGAGTAAATGTAAAATTCAATTACTAATGAGATAAACCAATCTAATTAAAGTGATAAAATTGAAAAAAATTAATTTAATTAAAAAAAATTTATCTAAATTTATTAACTCAACGAATACAATTGGGTAAAAAATACATGAAATAACAATTTTGGTGAATGCATATTAAGATAATGATTAAAAAAATTATCTTATTAATTATTGTGAAAATAAAAAAAGAAAACAAAATAATAGTAATAATAATAATAATAATAATAATAATAATAATTAGTCTACACATCGAAGACTTTTTGTTAGCTTCAATTCCGCGTTAAGTTTTCCATTATGAATCTTGAGTAATTATAAGCACAAAATTTACTATTTTAGTATTGAATAGTATTCTTATACTTAGATTAAACCTATATTTTTGTTCCATTTTTTTTATATGTTAATAATATTTAAATAAAGTTTGTAATAATCTTGTGCCTCAAAATGAAAATTGATGGAAAAGTAGACAATAATAGAGATGTATGATCTTGCATGATTTAGCTTGTCAAAATATTTGATATTTAAAGATAGTACCTTAGTAATGATATTATAATATTGATAATTATCCTAAAACTATAGAATATTAATAACTTATGAAATAGAGTATTGATTTCGTTATGTTTTAATTTTTTAAAAATATTGTAGTTTCAGAAATAAATTTGGAAAACTGGTAATGCAAGCATATACATAACTACTTAATTTAAGATACTTAAAGGAGTCAAAGCAAAAAGGGTACGCTCGTCAAAGAATTTTTTTCTATTTTAGAATTAAAAAGTTACTTTTCATGAGCTTAAAATCAGTGTTACTTCACAAAAAATAATTTATTGTTACTCAGATGGGTTATTTTCCAGTAATCGATTAGTTTCTAAAACAAATTAAGAATTAATTATTTACATCATTTATTGAATAATTTTATAATAAACTTTGATTAATAATCGGTTAATAGAACCATTAAACAATTGAAATGTTTCTGCAGCTTAGATTATTAAAGAACACTCCAAAGAACTGACAAAGCGAGGAATTAAATTTTTTTTCTCTGATTAAAATATTTCAACTAATTATTTAGAACAAAAAATAAAAACAGTAATTACGTCTCAAAAATGATCGTGAATAAAAAATAAATTACTTTTTAATTATGTAAAATTACAAATTTTTCAAATTTAAGATGAGACAAAAATATTACTTGAAGTTTTGTATGTTATCTTAAACTTAATAAGAGTAATGAAACTTAATGAAAGTTCCTTCAAAACTTAAATGAACTATTAATAAACATTTAACTAAGTACCTTACACCATAATAAGCATTATAATACTTATATAAATTTAATAATAGTTTAAAATATGTTTACATCAAAGTTTTCATTGTCTAAGATAATACATAAAAAGAAAAAATCGACAGTTTAGGGAATCAAAGAAGAATTTTTCTTGTTTTAACAAAAAAAAAGTAATTTTATTTATGTATTGACTGATATACGTAAGAATGAATTATATCTTTTAATAATTAAAGTGTTTGCTGTTAAACGAAGTTAATCGATTCTGCAAGATGACCTTTATCTTGTTTATTATGTACCATCATTTGTATTCTTAATGATAATTAACTTTCCGTCATCAATCTGTCAAATAAAAGAACAACTACTTAAGAATGAAATTATTAATTTATTGATTATTTATGTATAAACTCAGTTAAACTGTACTTTTGTATAATTACGAATATGTAATTAAAAATAATTGAGTTATAAAAAAGTGAAATATTTATTTTTTCTTTCCAGTTGAATTAGTTAACGTATATAAAATAATTGTGATCATTGATATTCAAAATATGGTCCTAAAAAAAATTTTACGCATAATTTTTTAAATTTTCAAAGTAGTTAACATGTTTATTAATGACTTACATTAAATTATAAAGTAGTAGATTTTGTATAAATTGCCGAATGAATATTTATTAATTAAAATGCGACAGTAATGTGATTGTCTTCTGTTTGTGTGGCGTGCTTTATATCCTTTTATTAGTATATTAATTTAAAAAAGAAAATTTTAATATTGTTTTTTATGATAAAACTTGCAAGTTACTCAAAAATCTGTAAAGAGCATGATTGTGAAAGTTGAAAAAATTCTGACAACTTTCTTCACATCAAAATATCGATTTAAAACTTTCAGACTGCACAATTTTCAGCGTAGATAATAGTAGAATAAGAAAAAAAAAGAAAAAAAAAGGCATGATATTGAAATCAGAGAATGTGTGACTATTTTTATTTATTTTAATTGAGAAATAAATTAGTTATTAAAATTATTTACAAAAATTTTTGTTCACAGCTTTTTTAATTTTTACATGCAAAATTGTTTTTCTAAATGAGTGTGAATTTAGCAGACATCTGATAATTTTTTAATAATTTATAAACAATTTATTTGTTACACCAAAAATAGTATAAAAAAATGCATATGGAAATTTTCACAAATTTTTTCTATGCAATTTTTAGACTTTTTTTACAACCATTAAGTTAAAATTAATCTAAAAATTCTCAAAAATTAGCTGTTTGCTGAATTCACCCTCATTTTTCCAAATTGTTTTGTTAAAAAAATCTTAAAAATTACTTTTAAAAGTGGTTTTTGGAGATAACTTTTAAAACATGATGGACCAATATATTTTCATCGGAGGTTCAAAAAAAAATGTTTTTTTTTTTTTTTTTCATTAAGGCTGTCGAAAACGAGTAATTCCGTGAACCGACATGCATAGTCCAGGACTATTAGTCCTCCATAACAACATTACAAGTTACTCTTCCGAAAGTTCCATCATGAGGACGAATGCAATAATTAGATTTCTATGAAATTTACTAAAAATGTTAGTTTCACGAAAAAAAAATTTCGATAAAACTTGTTACCTTTTTCATAAAAATAAATTTTTATGAAAAAAAATAAATTTTTTTTAAAATAAAATAAATTTTCATAAAAATAATATCAATTACTTGGAATTCTTAATTCTTCGATCAATTATCAGAAAATATTGACTTGTGTGATACAGTTTTAAGAAAAACGCGTTAAAAGTTTTCGGTTTCACCACTATTTACATGCTCTCTCTCTTTGGCAAGCTTAAAAATACATAATACTAAAGTTAACGGTCAGCTGTCAATTTTAAAAATTTTTTTAACAAATTAATTACAATAAAAAAATACTTCTAAAAATTTTAACTTGTAATTTTTATTAATTTTCACATGTGAAACTTTTTAATTAATTTTTTTTTTAAATAATTTAATTGCTAAAAAATTTTTTTTTAATTTTTAATATCTGTCAACTTCAGTGTTATAAAAATGTACGTATAATTTGGAAAACACATATCCGATTAATATAAAATTCTAAGTGTTTGAGACATTCTACACTAGATCGGATGGTTAGAAAAAATTTTTTTTTATATTTTCTCAACGTTTTTACCATTTTTTAGAACCCATCAAAAAACTGTTCTTGATAAATTTTTAGATTTATCAGATTACCAATTTTAAAGATTGAAAGAAAAATAAAAAAGAAACGCTCTTTTTTAGTTCTTTTTTTGCTCATTTTTTACTAACAGTCCAATCAGAACTTTTTTGTTTTATTTTTGTTTTTTATGTAATTTTTAGAAAAAATCTAAATAACAAATTACCCTACAAACCCTGAAGTTTCTTGCTATATTTACGTTCAAAACGTTAAAAAAATTTCCCACCACAGTTTTGAGCTCTACGAGCTTGGAAATACACTTTTCATATACTTTCGAGCACTTCTAGCTCAAAAATCTACGAAAAAAAGGAACAAAAATTTAATGAGAACAGAATAAATAAAATCTTAGTTGGAGTAAGTTTCTCTTTCACTTTTTATTTTTTCAAATTTACAAATAAATTTATCATTATTTATAAAATTTAATCAATTTACTTACATAGATAAAAATGATCATTAAACAAGTATAGAAAATATTTTGTAATATATATTTGATTGACTCTGAAAAAAATTCAAGTAAACGTGTACGCAATGATTGTTACTCTACAGGGTTTCCGATTATTGTTGACATCGATGGAGTGAGCATACATACACTACTTTAAAAATAAAAAATAAAAAAAAATGGACATTTGTAGACGCTTGGAGAAATAGCGAGCTATCCGATCCCTTAGTACTGTAAAATTTTTTATATCCCCAACCAATAAATTATAAATAAAATCAAGTAAACATATTAATAAAGTTTAGAATTTTCAGAAAACAAAAAAAAAATTATACTAAATAATTTAAATGATACTAAACAGTATTTAACCATACATATACACAGTTTAGGTTTTTATACTGAAAACGCATTTTTCAAAATAAAGATTTTTACAAACTTAAACAAATCTACGCGTTTGAATTACTTTTTTTTTCTTTTTTTTTTTTTTTTTTTTTAATTAATTAATTAAATTAATTTATAGAAATTTAACAATTCAATGATAAAATTTATACAGTTCAATTTTTAAAACCCGTTAAAAAGCTAAAACTTGCGATGGATTCGAACAATCTCCCACAGTCATCCTATGCATTGCCATTTCTGTGATTCCATGATAGTGTACGAACGCAGCTGCTATCACCAGCACATGAAAAATTTGATGACTTTGAAACTGAAATAATAAATTATATGTAATTAATAGTTTAGATAGATAGATTCTTAAAAGTTTTTTTTTTTTTAATTCAATAATTTCTGAAAATCATTGGTGGAGTATAATATTGACCGATTTGGTATGAAACTTATATAAATATATGGTTCATTCAATGTCAAATCGACCAATTCAGTTGGAATCAACCCTTTTCAATTTGAATAAATTTTTGTCATTTTTCAGGTTTTTTAAGCTTGTTTTTATAATATCTTCAAATCTAATATAGCAACAGAAATAGTTTTGAGTTTTTTTAACGAGGATACTTGGGCTTATAAACATAATATTTCTAAGAAAATGTTTGAAAAATAATAAATTTGCAGAATTTTGAAATTTGAAAAAAATTCTCTCTCTCTCTCTCTCATATTGAAATGTAATGGTAAATTGTAGACAAACTATAATCATAAATTAACTTACCCAAATGTCAAATTTTCCTGGAAAGAATCGTTCTGGAACTCTTAACGCATAGAATAAAGCACCTAATATATACAAACATCCCATTAAAATGAGCCAACCAAGTGAAGCTTGACTAATCGCTTTAAACCAGCCTTCTGCGATTGCATAATGTACAGCAGGAATTATCTATTAAAAATGAAAGTTTTATGACTGAATTAATTGTAAACATTACAATGTAGTAAATTTTTTATAAGTTTTTAGTAAGTATAATACATATAAGTTGAAGTTGAAGTTGGTACTGTAGCTAAAAATACCAATATTAGCCTACGAGTGTATGATACTTATTAAATTAATCCAACATTTCAATAATTGGTGCTTAATTTAAAAAATACATTGTGAAATGCCTACAGAGAATAAATTTCCTTAAAATAGAAAATTTTTTGAAATTTGATTGAAAATTTACAGCCATGACGATTTGAAACAGAAGATATCTATTGATACTTTACGTCAAATTCTTGTATTAAATTTCAGGCTCGCAACAAACGGCATAAACGAATTCAAAATTATATCTATAGCCGCATCTTTAAATTTAATATTGCAAAATATTCTCCATAGAAATTTCCTAGAACATTTCATGAGAATTTATAAAAATCCGTTTAAATAAAAGAATAACTTACGCCGCTAAGACCGAATCCCATAAAAACTCCAGCTCTTAAAGGTCTGTAATTAGGTTCACCAAATCTCTCCCATAAAGAGACAACTATACTAGTGATACCTAATACAACGACGACGGATAAATATATAAGCTTTGGTTGATAATCACAGTAAAAACCGTAATATAACCAGGGCACAAAGCTACCCATAATCAGCATAGCAATGCCACAATAATCAAGTTTTGAAAATAATTTGCCGACACATTCACTGTGGCAGTGCACAGTATGGAAAGCAAACGACATGCCTAGACAGATTATTGCTCCTGCAAAAAATGTACCAAATACTATTTTTTCTTCTAAGTGGATCTCCATAGGTGGCCGTGTTAAGAAAAATATTGCTATCCCAATGAATGCCACACAACCTATGAAAAAAAAAAAAGAAGATAATCATAGTTGTAATTCACGATGTAATTTTGATTATTTCGTTAATATCACTTATATAATAAAAATTACATAAATACACTATTTGCATAAATGGGGGGAAAAACCATAAACTTTTTTAAAATTAGAAAGTATCTATGTCTTCGAAATTCAAATTTTATTGTCAAGAAAGTCTAAACTTGAATCATTCTAAAGCTTGGATCTTTTGAATTTTTTATTTTGTAAGTACACTTCATAATTACCAAGTAAATGTGTCCAAATGTTTCCAGTCTCTGTGTGAATACGAAAGATACTTTTAAAACAAGCATAGAAAGACGGTAAAGGTGGACGATGACCAGCATGCAAAAAATCGTTATCTTGAAGCCACCGTGGTAGATTGCGAAAATGACATTGATTCCAAGATGCTTCCCAGACCTGTAACCAATACTTTCATTTCATTAGATATCGATAATACTTGGAAAATAAAGCATAAACGATATTTTCATATTATTTATACTGTTCTAGTAGTATTGTTTTTGTTCATAAAAAACGATTCATTTTATTAACAAAATTAATAGTTTAAAATTATGAACATACATACAATTTTCTAATCATATTCAAAAAATAAAATGATTTTGTGCAAAAATATACATAAGCTCAGTCAGACGAAACTATTCATTGTACTTTTCATATTTTGATAATATAAGTAACGCGCGTTATAAATCCATAATGTAGTAGCAAGATGCGTTTGCTCTAAATTATAATTTTTATATATATTTCAATTAAATTATAAATTATTGAAATAATCGAATACAGGAACAAACATACAGGAAGAAATAGTTTTTCACTTTAGAATCAATGTTCTTGTTTTAACAAAATTTCTTCTTGCTTTGAGACAGCTTCAGATTCCTTAAAAATGTTCTTGGTTTAAGTCAACATTTTTTTTCTTTGGAAAATTGGTTAATGAGATTTAAGATAAGAGATTGCGTCTACCATGTATTTGATACATAACCAAATGAGATTTTTATACTATGTCTGTGTATACCTTTATTCTATATTTATATTTAATATGAACAAAATAAGATTATGTACTTCGTAAAATGCATTTAATTGTGATAGAAATAAAACCTATAACTAACTATATATGCAAGACGTTGACACCGAAATGACTCTAGTTTTTTTAAAATTTCAAATGGGATCTTCACTTAATTAATTTACCGTTAATCAAAAATTCACAATATTTCAAATTATTTAATGACTAAAAAAATTGTTTAGATGTAATATAATTGAATTGTTTAGAATGGCTTTATGAAAAATTAAGCTGTTGGCATTGATGTAAGGACAAGAGCACTTGACAAGCGATATATGCGACATAAGCTGAGAACATGTTAAGCTCATCTATTTGTTAATACTTCTAATTGTAATTTATTTTATCGTGGATATATGCTTTGAGCTAATGGCACAAATTCTAATTGCCGAAAGCTTCTTACTGTACATCTTTGGCATAAAATTTACCATTTTTCCATGACAGAGCTAATCTTAAAATTTAGTCAATAATAAATAGCATTGATTTAAGAAATCAAATTTACAAAAAAAAACTGTGATAAGCATAAATTACAATAACTTCAAGTACAGTGAAAATGAAAAAATATTAATGACAGAAACATACTTTGCGCACAAATTCTTCAGCTTGCTCTGCAGCGTTATGAGCCAAGGCACCTAAATCAATTTCATCACTAAGAACGCCTGCTTTCAAAACTTCAGTCATCTGAAACAGAATTATAACTTCTACATATTCGTCTTGTATGTATTTATTTGTGTTTTAGTGTTCGTGATTCTTAAAATTATTATCACACCTCACAGTCAAGAAGATGATCATCTTCAGGCGTTGAAGGTAGTGGGCATCCAACACCGTCCTCTTCTTCAGCTAAGCAACTAGCATCATCATCCTCAAGTAATTCTTTAACCTCATGTAAACCCGGTATATCATGGCTTAGTGATCCTCGATCGCTCCATGGGATACGATGACGGAAAACTGATGGCGATTCTTTCGCAGTTTCACCACTCGAAGAATCACTACCTGCCTTATCTTCAAATATTTCGTCGTTGTCGGTAATCATGATTGATATTTTTGGTCTTGAAGTTCTTAAATTTAATAGATTAATAATGGATTATTATTAAATCTACAAGATTATGCGAGTTTATATTTTATTAAGTATAGTTCAAATAAAAAATGTAAATAAGAAATAAAATAAATAAAAGCTCAAAGTTCCTCTTAAAAAAAAATCTACCGTCTTTCCCAGAGCTTTTTGTAGATCCACGTATTTAATAATTGTTTTAATTTAAATGATACTCTGTTCATAACAGGCTTAAATTTATTTTATCTTTTCTTATGTCTTTAAAAATGTTCCTCAGAGTTTTTGTAATATTTTTTATCTTACCGAGAAAAATTCACTAATATTTCAAGAGTAAGATTTTTTCATGTAACTTCCCGCTATGTCGATTATAAATTTTTAATTTTTGGTTAATTATTGATTAAAAACTTCAACATTCAAAAATATTCGTTATCACTTATTTTGATAAGATTTTAAAGTCAATCCATCGAGTAGTTATGATTAGAATGGAAGATAGATTTCTCAAGTTTTATCACGATATTTTATGACAAGAGATTTTTTAAACTTTGTTTTACAAAAAAACTTATCAAAATAGAATTTGTTGATTAATTGACCAATTTTTCTCACCCTCGAACGTGTCATAGGTATTTATTTAAAAAATATGTACCAAATTTTGTTAAGACTAAGGTCCATTGAAAATTACGGATACTAAATCAAATATTTCTCGAATAATATCATTTTTTCATCAAAATGTTTTGAGTGCGTATTTATGACGAGACGCGTTTTTATCTAGGAAAAAATTTATTTTATTGTTCAATAAATAAGATTTTCAACTTAAAACAATTTCTTTTTTTGAAAATAAATTTTTGGTATTCTTTTATCAAGCAATTAAAAAATTTAATTTCGAATAATACGTTAATACAACATTAATTAAAGCTGATTATTTAATTATTGTTAATAATAGTTAGGGGAAAGATCGGATGTCACCAACTACAGACCAATCTGTATCCAATCAGCTGTTGCCAAATCATTTGAAAAAATAATTCTACCTCAAGTAATATCAAGCTTCAAGAATATTATCACAACTAAGCAACATGGATTCATAAGTAACAGATCCACTTCAACAAACTTATACCTATACGTAAATTACATAATCAATGCCATGAACCAGGGTCTAGATGTTCATAACTTATACACTGACTTTAGCAAAGCATTTGACCTGGTCAATCATGAGATATTGTTAGATTAACTCCTACACTATGGAGTGACTGGTACTGCCCTAAATTGGTTTCGCTCATATTCAACGAGTAGATCTCTGCAGGTGAGAGTGAATGGTTACATCTCAGATAACTACAATGTGAATTCTGGTGTTCCTCTAGGTTCTTATCTAGGACCTATTCTTTTTAATATCTTTGATATTAAATCTTTATCAATGACATAGCTGACAACCTGAAATCCGATTACTTACTTTATGCTGATGACATGAAATTATTCAGAAAAATGAACAATGAGGCTAACCATCGTTTACTTTAACTAAATATTGACAAATTACACAGTTGGTGCTTCAAGAATAAACTCAACCTGAATGTCAATAAATGTGCAATCATGATATTCACCAGATAGCATGGCTATAGGACGTATAATTATAATATCGATGGACAACAATTGCCGAACTCTACCTCGATCAAGGATTTTGGAGTTACCTTCGATACTAAACTTACTTACTCAGCATACATCGGCAAGATTGTCTCGCAAGCTTACAAAGTTCTCGGGTATATCCTCAGATCCGGGAAATACTTTATAAACAATCATACATTGGTTCATCTTTTTAACTCCTTGGTCAGACCGATCCTTGAATACGGATCAATAGTATGGTCACCAGCTACGAATTTAATGATAAGAAAAATAAAAAAAATCCAACACAAGCTCTGTAAATGCATTGCATACCGTCTACGTTCAAGGAAAACTGATCATATTTACAGTCAGTACAGGATAAATGGTCTGCAGAGTCGTAGGCAGTGTGCTGACTTAATTCATTTTTACAAAACAATTAATGGATATATCGATTCCCCTGAAATCTTGGAACAATTCGGATTCATCTGCTCAAGACCAGATCTAAGATCCCGAAGGCTGTTATATTCAATAGAATCAACAAAGAACGACGTAACTTATGGACCAATAAACAGGATTGCCAATTTAGTTAATAATCATTGTATTAAATTAGATTACTTTGGTGGTTCACTCTCCTTCTTTACATCTAATATAAAAAACTTGTTACTACTGTGTTAGTCTGAGCAGTAATTTTTTATATTTAAGTATATACATAAAAATGATGCTATTAAATCATTTATTTCTGTAATGAAAACTTTATCTGTATATAAATAAAGTCAATTGGCGTATGTTCTATTGAAATAAATAACTATAATTAAAACTTTATATTTATTACTATCAATATACAGCTCTTAAATAAAAATTTTTATCAAAGTAAATTTCTAAATTCTTTTATCAGATGATTAATGTATTTAAAATTGAACAATCAATAAAATGGAAGAATATCTTACTTTATTTATAGATAACCTTGTGACGCCGGTTTATTATACGATTAAAGTTAGAATCACATGTTAATTAACAAAAAAAAAATCATCATTTAGTAAATAATTGAGAGAAAAAAAAGTTAGCTCAAGATTAACAGTATCAACTACATTATGAATCGAAGTTCTTAAAAAAAATTTTTGCATTTTCGAGCTCCAAAATATCAGAGTTTTTCAACGAAACAATTAAAATTAAGTTAAATTACTTTACGGACTGTTATTGATGAAGAACAGGCTATTGGATGTATCGTAAAATAGAAGAGCTTACATTATGAATGAATTTGAATGCTTGAAAAGAATCATGAAAAGAACAGGATTTTCAAAATTGTAAACAACTTCATAAGCCAGCAAAATTATTTCGAGTACAGCCTTATTTTACCATGAGTTTTTTAAATTCAGGTAGTGTTAGACAAATAAATTAAAAGAAAAATTTATTTTTTTATGATATTTTTTGAACAAATTGGTCGATTTTAAATCAGTTTGAAACAATCTTGTCCAATTTTTTAAGAAAAAATGATACGCATTAACGATGTTATAGAAATTTATTTGAAGTAAAATTCAAGTTATATCGAAAAAACATATTTTTAAAAATTTAGGATGCATCTTGAATTTGCGGAATTAGACTCTCTTCTTTAATTTTTTTTTTTTTTAAAATATATATTTTCAATAATTTTATTTTTAGTATTTCTCGAAATCGACAGGGTCTATTCAGTTTAAATTTTCAAGAAATATTACCTTAATTATATCCTTTTAAATAGTACGAACAGCTTTTCAATTAGTCATTCCGTTTACAAGTTATGAGGTCTACGCACACATATGAACACAGACATTATCCTGAAAATAGCCAAAATAACTACCTAACATTTCAACACGTCGAATCTAATGAAAGCTTGATTTTTTTAAATCACCCTCATACTTATGCCTTTCTGAATTGTAAAAATCTTCCATTTTCTTAGTAGGAAGTTGAAAGAAGAAAAATAAGTCAGATTATTCCGAGATACGTGGCATTAACGGCAAAAATAAACTGTTATAAAAAAAAATAAACAACCTATAAACTTGAAAATGATCAGCTGAGATTCATAGCTTTTCAGGAATGTTATTAAATATTATTACTTTTGTTTTTCTTAATCTGTTAAATACGTTTGGACTAAAGAAAATTGAATACAATAACAAGATTTCATACTATTAACTTTCGAATAAGTTCTGAGTATTTAAAAATAACCGAGCCGTTTTTCAAAATATCCGTAATTTTATTTTTTTGAGTGAAAAAATCTGAAACAATTTTTGAGATCATTTTTAGTAGAGCAAAAAAAAAATTTTATTTTAAATGAATTCAAAATCAACAAACTAGACATCCGACAATATTTTACGATTTTGTTTTAACACATAAGTTCTTAAACAATTCAATTTATAGAATTGAAAATTAAAAACATAATGCTAAAATTAAAAAAAAAAATATAATCAAAAGTTATCAAAGATCTGCTGACGTCAATATCACAACTTAAAAATAAATGAAAGAGATCAAGTTCAAAGATGCACGATTTGACGTGAAATGTCTGTCTGTGTAAATATGTTGATAAACAAGTATTGGAAAAAAAAGCTTTAGACGAAGATAAAGGAAAATCGTAATGAACATTAATAAATCCAACAAAACTTACTAGTTAGAAGTTGGACATAACATTATATAATTAAATTATGCCCAGAAATATTACAAATAATCATCTGATTTTTCCAAATAATGCTTTCAAAAAATTTCTTCTTTAACTGTCACAACTATAAAAACTATTGTCCGATTTTGAATCAAGAAGAAAGCTCGCTTTATTAACTGTCTATTTTGTACCGAAATATTTAACACGATTGAAACTCATTAAAAACAGCTGACAGTTATTCTTTCTGTCATCACTTCAACTCGTCAATTCAACTAATCGAGTTAACTAACTGCCTTATACATTTTTCTAATTTGTATAGTGCATGTACTCGAGGCCATTAACATCTGAAATGGACTATATAAACTTGGTAGGGAAAAATACAAAAATGGCATCAACTTGGAAATACCCTCATTTGTTGAATTATATTGGATAAGAAAAGGGAACATGGGTTTGCAACTAAGTTACCAGCTATTCATGACCAATAGATAATGTTGTGTAGCTACTACTATTGCTACTGGCGTTTTCCACAGCGCTGCATATTGTTAAAACGATGAAGCGCTCGACGCGGTAAATCTACTTTTAGTTCAAGTCTAGACAGTAAAATAGATAAAATAATTGAAAAATTTTATAACAATTATCTACAATAGAAATGGTCACTGAAAGAGAACTTTAATCGTCAATAGTAAAAGGATTATTGAAGAATATTCTAAAAAAAATGATATGATACTAAAGCTTACAATTTTTTTTAGTGAGTAAGCTGTCTACCTTTCTCACATTCACAGCCGGAAAAGTAATGAAAACAATATAAAATATATTTAATACACATTCACCAAAATTAATTTTATGTTTTCGTTAAAAGAGTTGATAACTAGTTAATTTGCCAGCTAAATGACCGAGATTATGAAAAATTATTTACATTACATTAATAAATAATTGTTATATGTTTATCATAGATTAAAGTAAATTGTTTTGTCAGTTGTCTTTTTTGTTCTCTCTTTTGACTTTCTCTATGGAACTTTAGAGAAATTTCCACCGTTGGCTCATAAAAATACAGTAAAATCTTTTTAAGTTTTCATGTTTTGTCTAAAATTTTGTAATGCTGAAGTTAGCCGTCAGCTGTCAATTTTAAAAATTTCAATAACAAATCAATTACAATAAAAAAATGTTTCTAAAAATTTTCACTTATAATTTTTATTAATTTTGACATGTAAAACTTTTTCATTAATTTTTTTTTTAATAATTGCATTGTTGTAAAATTTTAAAATAATTTTTAATGTCTGCCAACTTCAGTGTCATTTTCCATACAAGTAACTTAAGCTTCGTACATATGCTATGCAACAACATCGAAAAATGCGCTGGTTACAACAAATTGCAACAGTTTTAGTGTCATCTAGCGATTACAAGACAAAACTTTCCATCATTTAAAATTTTAGCCATATTTTAATTTAACCTCTATTTAGGTAGTTAATTTAAGTACGAAATTTTCTTTGTGATGTATTTAATAAAAAGACAAATTTATAAATTATTTTTAAAAAGAAAACGAGTGTATAGCTGAAAAAGTAAATAATAAAAATGTTTCTTGATGTTTGAAGTGTAATTGTAACGACAAATAATATTCAGGTTTGATCTTCAAATGACTGGTAAATATTTTGACACTTTTCGTTAATATTTGTGCTTTTATTTCATCAAATAAAAGTTATTTTTTATTGATAAAGAATTAATATTTTGTCTTTCTTATTGATTGTTTTAGAAATTTATAAAAAACTAATTAAAATGGAAAATTAAATTAAACTAACAGCATTTGTAAAAAATTTTTTTTACGTTACACGTGGAATGACACTGAAGTTGATAAACATTAGAAATTTTTTTAGAATTTTATAACAATAAAATTATTATGAAAACAAAGTATTAAAAAAGTTCCACATGAAAATTGAAAAAAAATTATTCGGGGAAATTTTTCAAAGTATTTTCATTATTGTAATTGATTTTTTTTGAGAATTCAAAAAATTGACAGTTATCAGTTAACTTCCGTATCATGTGGAAATTATTAAATCAACTTTGTTTAAAAAGAGAGTTTGCGAACACGTTTAATTTGGATTATAAGTTTCCAATGAGATTAACTTTTTCTTGTGTTGAATAAGATGCGCAAAAAAATTCTCATATAACGTGTAAATATTAATAAGTCGTTAAGTCTAATAATGACTAATGGACGGAAGAATTCATTAGTTGTTTCAAAATATGTATGTATGTATAACTCATAGTCCATAGTCCATAAATGAATTTTTTCATAAAAAACTATATATACCCTTAAAGTTTTACATCACTACTTGAATGCGTGATGAAATCGAACAGTTATTGATAAAACCTTTCATTTAAAAAACCAGCTGTCAACGTTTGAAGTGTAATGATATTATTTTTTGAATTCATCATCAATAAGTCCAATAAAATTATTATTTTTTATCAAAGACTAATTTAAATCAATTTTTAATAACATTAGCGATAATAAATCAACTATGCTACTTTTGGTGTGTGTATGTGTGTGTGTGTGTGTGTGTGTGTGTGTGTGGGGTATGAAAAAATCCCGACATGCAGTGATAACAATATCTCACCCTACCTTGTAAAAACACTGTCAACGTGATACAAGTAATACCTCCATTATGACATATATTGTTCGAATCTTCATAATATTTCAAATTACTATAAAATATTTTAATGAAATCAAACTTTATTTGAAAAAACTCGCGCATATTAATGCAAATATAATAATAAAAACCTCTATTTTCCATATGAAATATGAGAAATATTAAATTTTACTATCATTTTCCTTGAAATTGGAATGAATCATCTAAATAAGTTCATATTATGGGGTAGATATACCGTTTTTGGCCACTTTAGCACCGTTTTTGGATCGTTAACATTTGATTTAATTTATAGAAAATTGTAATATTATGAGTCATAATTTATGACCATATTTTTGTTGAGTTTTAAAAAATTTACATTAAATCAAATCAAGTTTGTAATAGTTTATTAATATAAATTAATTTCTATCGTTCATTTGAACAATAAATAGTCATAAACGGTACACCACCGTAAACTGGCCACAAACGATACTTCTACCCTATGTATTTATTAAAATAAGGATTAAGTAAGATTTTGTAAAATTCATAGTAATTTAATAAGAATTTTAATTATAATAAAATTTGGGCTTTATTTATTTTCAGCAAAAAAAATCAAAAATTGGAAAAATCCATACTTTTCTTTCTCTATTAAAATCATTCTACGGAATAACTCTATTCATGATATTTAAACAAAATAACGTTCAATTTAATTGTATTGCTTGTGGTTAATTATTATGAATTGATAAAAATCTGAAAATAATAAATTAACTAAAGCTGAATTTTTATTCTCTCGAAAAGTATGTATACTTGAATAATCGAATGACTATTTTCTTTATTATATCGCGGTACATTGGAAAAAGAAACATCTGGGCCCCCACTGAGCTCACAAAAGATGAAACTAAAATTGAACCAGCAGATGTGCTGGTTAGTGCGGTACAGGAAGTTTAATTTTACACCGACAACAGCTGACCCTTACAACCCATCTTAAATGTTGTAGAGGGTGGATCCTTTTTGAATTTGTATTCTTATATATACATATCTTTGAAGATTGTTGAGTAAAGTATAGTATTAACCCGCATTTAGGCTATTACAATCTATTCAAACCTTTGCTTTCGATAAACGCAAATAGATGCTATTGAATGTACGGCAAACAAGTTATAATGGCTTGGTAATAATCGAAACAAATGTTATTAACACTACTTTTCAATTGAAAGAATAATTTTCAATCCAAACATTATTTGAAAAATTCTGAAAAAATGATGGGTTATCACTTAATCTTAAACGAACTCGTTTATTTTTAATTGCCGCAGTAACAATGATGCATAAAGTAAATTTTGTTTTTTTTTTTTTATGAAATAAATATTACTACATCTTTTTGTAATGATGAACTACATGCAGTCTACATTAAAGTTCACTATGGTCTACACTAAATAAAGAAGCGAGATAATTTTTTTAGTTTCAAGCTCGAAGCTCTTAAAAAGATGTAAAGCTCTTAGAGCTAAAAAATTTTATACTTATTGAGAATACATTCTTTTGAAAATTTTTATTGCGATATCTCTAGAAAATTAATCTAGCAACTGAAATGCGGATTGTGGCATTTGATGTAAATTTTTAAGCATAAAAATGTAACATACAAAATTAAAAAATTAGGAAAACGGTTCACCCTAAAGGCCATCCCTGTAACTTCCCCCTAATTCCATACCTGAGCGCTTAAAATTGTACTTATTTGAGATTTTTGAGATTTTTTGAGATATGACATTTTTGAGATTTTTGAGCTCAAAATATAATTTATGTAATACTTTGAGCTCACTAAGTTCGAAGACATAATATTTTGATGCGTTTGAGCTCTCCCAGCTCAAAAGTCTGATAGAAGTTTCATAGAACACTATTTTTGGATTTTTCAAATCGCAATAACTTTTGAATGGATCAACCGATTTTCACGCGGTTGGCGGCATTCGACGCAGTTTTATCATCCTCATAAGTGATTTCAGGTTTTAATTGATCAAATCGAAAACTTCAGAGTAATCCCGAAAAAACACTTTTTTCGGTTTTCTTTCGTTCACGATAACTCACGAACGAATCAACCGATTTTGACCGCACTGGC
>JZSA01003116.1:0-76766 GCA_000956155.1 Cotesia vestalis
CAAGTGTTTATGGCCTCTGTTAAACCGAAGCGATTACAATGATATTCTATTGTCATTCCTTTTGTGAAAAGGCTTACGAGTCATAAAAATACGGACGCTTTACCTGAGTGGGTCAGAACTCATAATTTTTTGTTTGATTTTCATAAGCGTCGACAAACAAAAATACAAGTTTACTTTTTTTTTGAAACTTATTTTTCACTATAACCTGTAATTCTGTACTGAGTATATAAGTTTTAGATAAGTTTCTGTTCAGGATAAATTTATTTTTAACAAGCTTAACTCTTATTAAAATTTTGTTTAGTTTATTTTAAATGTAAATATAAATTTTATTTTTATACAAAAAATTTTTTACAGTCATCAGTCTAACTTAATAAATTAAAATTTATACACTCAGCAATTTTATACAATTTGTTATTGGCACTCTTGGATAAAAAATTCTTCTTTTCTTAATTTGTATGTATAATTATAACAAAAGTATTTGTTCTAACAACTATCATTGAATTAATCACATTAACTATCATTCTCACTATTAGAGTCACTTTCATCGCTTTCATTAATTCTAATTATTATCGGTTCGATTTCGCGATCCATATTGATGCACGTTCTTCTTGCTTTAGCCTCTTCTTTTTTTGCATGTTCAATGCAATCAGACCATAATGAAGGTGGAATATTTTCCATGGCATTTGTACATAATTTTAGAACATCATCAATTTTAAAAGTAGAATTATTTTTAGCTACATCATTTTTAACGTAAACCCATATAAGTTCAATGGGATTGTATTCACAAGGAGCAACGGGTAACCATAATAATTTAACTTCGTTTCCACGTTTTTCTTGTGCTATTTTTTCAAGTAAATATTGTGGAGGATAACGATACGATTTCGATAATTGTGTATACATATATATAAATAAACTTTTCAACCATATGTATTTTCTGAATCCACTCGACGAACTGAGTCAGAAAATAGAAAAATTTTTCGAAAGTTACACCATCACAACAAATGCAATAGTGAGATTTCTATAAAATCTACTAAAAACGGAAGATATATGGGGCATTCCATGTCAACTCGTTCTACCAATGGATTTTGCATCTCCGATTTCGCTGAAATTTGTGATGATACATAAATAGTAAAAAAACAAAAGAAATAATTAATTTCAAAATTAAAAAAAAATTCTAAATCATCATTTTCCCTTTACGAGACTAGACTCAAAATTCGTGTCTCGGGGAATAGTATTTTTGGAAAAAAAATTCGAAGGATACAAACAATCTTAAAATCCCTGTTTTAAGTTTAAAATAAACAAAAAACAATCAAATTCATAACGAATAATTTTTTGCATAAATTTTGTAGAAAATTCGTCAAAACGAATTTTGAAAAAAAAAAAGATCCAAATCGGACAATTTTCCACTAAGTTATGGCTATTTAAAAAAAAATCCCCGAAATCTTAAAAAATTCATATCTCCCGATCGGGTGAATGAAAAAAAAATTCATAAAAACCTTTTTTTAGGGGTACAAAAAAGTGTCCAAATTTCAGCGAAATCGGAGATGCAAAATCCATTGGTAGAACGAGTTGGTGTCGAATGCCCCATATACTTTCAAATAATTTGTCTAATCTTATAACTTTAGAAATCGCTTATAAATATATTTTTTTATTATTTTTTCTCAAAAATTCATGAAAATATTGAAAAAGAAAATTTCGATTTTAAGGGGTTATGAACATAACATTAAAATGATAAATTTAGTAATTTTGTTGAAAATTTGATATTCTTTAACGGGTAAGAAATCAAAGTTATCCAGTTTGGCGTGGAATAAACGTGGTTAAAATAAAAAAAAAAGTTTTAGAAACAAATTTAGTGATTAAAAAAAAAATTAAATTGGAGTATCGACATAGTCCAATGAAAAATATGAACACGAAGCAAGAAATGTTGCAGCTGCTCCACCAGCAGTTCGAGCAGCTGCAACCTTGCTGAATATTTTCTCTTCTTTATTTACTTTTTTTTTTCTTCAATCCTTACTTTTTCAACCTCAATCTTCCGAACACTACGTCTCCAGGTGCACAGCATATCGTTGATGGAATATTTTTTATTTTTCCTATAGTACTTTAGAGCACGATTTAATAAATCAGTTCTTCACAAAGTATATACATAAAAAATATGAAAAGATTTGTAGCAAGTGTAGTTTTTACACAGTGAAGGGAAGTTAATTAACTTGTTCATTAAAAAAAAAGTATCAAATTCAATGTTTTTCAAAACTTTGATTAGTAATATAATATTATAATGATTAGTAATATGTACTTATCACATCAGAAAATTTTAATTCAAAGAAATCATGTGAACTTATTATTTTAGTTGAGAAATTATTTTCATTATTTTCTACATAGTCCGATCTATTTTAGTAATTATAAAAGGCTTTCAAATTTTATTATTTGACAACCTGAAACGTTGACGAGAACCTCAATCAAAGAATATAGAGGACTTCTACACTTTTATATAATGTGTTTGAATTTAAAAAATTGTATGTAATATTAAACTTTTTAGACAATATTCAATATTCTACAATAATGAACTTAATTAACAAAAAAATATTTAAATAGTATAAATAAAAAATTAATTTTATCCAATCAACTAATATAGAATAATACTAATACATAGATTCACCAGAAAGCTGAAAATTTTTACTGAAAAAATTATATTACTATTTTATTAAAATTTCTCCTGCCCAAAAAAAAAATCAATTGAAAAATAAACTGTCGAAATTGAAAAATATATATTATTATTCCAAGACGATCTAATGCAAGGAGCTCAAATTTTCATTGAATTTTAATGGAATATGAAAGAACTTCCTAAAAATTACACGAATCATCAGAGATAACATTTTAGGAAATATTAATTTTGTAGAATGACCCATATACTTTAGATCGTATGTATTTAAACAATTTATTATGCATTCTTTCTGTCTTCTTCACTCTCCAGATATTTTACTTGTGTATATAGTTTGTATATCGGCCAATGAGCTCTTTTATATTATTCAGCAGCCTCACAGCTAGCAGCTGTTGCTCTCCTCTTTTTCCTGCTCCTTTTTATGTGTTTATATGATGATGTTTTATTGCCTCTAGCCTCCGCATAGCTCGTCAGTCAGTGAGAGTTCGTCGTGTAGAGCGGGTGCTCGTCCACGTATATTTTCAGAATAAATTTATTATTATTGGAATTCATCGAGGCAAAAAGTCTTTTGACTGTTGACTACAACTACCGGATACACGCGTTGTCGGAGCGTAAAGCCGCATTTTTCTAGTGAACTTATATTCAATTTTTATTATTTACTCTTAAATTTCTTTAAATTTAAGTCCATTGAAGAAATATTTAAAAGTGCTAAAACAATATCATCATATATATTAAGTTCCGTTATTTAAAGAAACTCTATCAGTAGTTGAAAAATGGTGCGAGGTATTTCTCAGTGGACCAAAACTTTGAGCTTCCCTGCTCGGATATCGCCTCAAAAACCTAATAAAGAATCAAAATTTTATGTGGATCCATGCATGAGCCCTATACTACCACCAAATTCTATAAACGACAACATAGACAAAACGTTCGTTATCACTGACGAGGTTTGTATACATTACACTCACGCAAATAAAGACAAATGATAAATTTCAAATTTTATTGATGGCAATCTGATTTTCAATGATCAAGTTTCTGTCAAATGTCGACGTTTTTAGACTCAAAGAATCGATCGATTAAATAGTCAATGAGAATTATGAGATTTTCGTCGATTTATGTAAATATTATTGATTTACTCGATTAGAAGTTCAGCACTTTCCTTGATTTTTTTTAACTTACATATACTAACTTAGATTTTGATAGATATATACACAAACATAATAATCCAATTGTTGTTCTATTTAATTGAGTTTAAATAAAAAATAATTTTAATTAGCTTTACGTAGATATATGTAAATCGAAAGAAATTTTTTAAAATACATACTTAATTTATGACATAACTTGTTTTTTTACAGTTAAATTTTTCGATGACCTTCGAATCCAATAATTTCTTTAAAAGTGTCAAGAAAATTATCAGAAATATTTACATAATTTCGAGATGTTTTTTTTTTCTTTTCATTTTTCCTCATTTTTTCTTCTAAAAAAAGAAAGGTACACACGTGAATCATCGTACTCCAAAACCTCGTTTTTTGTCTATTTATTTATTATGATATTTAATGAAATTTCTTCTTAATTTAATTTTTTGGTATACACAATGGATTATAATTTTTTATGCTATTATTATACAAAATGAACGACGACGATATCATAGATCCCATGCATCAAAAATTTATAAAGATAAAGGAAAGAATAATCTTCTTTAATTTTATTGTTGTATGTGTATATTAAAGATGGTGGTCAATATTTATTTTATTTTAAAGCTGTATTTAAATTCTTTAAAATTTAGGATCTTTAAAATTCAAGTAAAGCGCACTGAATTCGTAGAGATTCTACAAAGGTACTTTTTTATAATATTATAGAAAAAACGGTAGATTTCGAACTTTTGATATACCATACGCGTTATTCAAATATAAAATATAGAATAAAAATCAACCGGAGAAATAAAACTGCGGAAGTATAGAGGAGTACAGGTTACCTTGTGTTGACTTTTAAGAACTAGGTGGATCTTGTAACTTGTAATATAAAGAGAGAGGCAAAGGGGGGTGTCATTACTTGACTTGCTGCTGTTGAAGTGAAAAGGACGGGTAGCAAAAGCGTGGGAAAACACTAATACAGATGAGTTAAGCCGACCTTATGGTATTATTTTCTCAGAAAAACATTACATGTTGGATTAACTATAGTTGGACATATTTTACATGCTACTAACAAATATCAATTTATTCATTTCAAAATGATATTTTCTACGTATCAATATAAAATTACTTGTATCTTAGTTCTTTTAGTGTAAAACCTTAAGTTAATTTTTAACTGTAATTCAATTATTTGTAGCTAAAATCAAGTAAAACCATAAAATGTCCCATAAATGTATTAGCCTCACATTTATAATGGAGTATTTCCATTCAAAACGACATAAAACTAAAGAGCAATGGGTTATTAAGCTAAAATGTGAAATAATATTATGGACATATTTGTTCCACGTTAATGATATCCTCAGTAACATCTTCTTAATTTAAAAACTCCGTTTCCTTACTTTCTAATGTTAATTTGTTGGAGGCCAATCGCTTCTCGTAATGAAAATATTACTTGCATTGTTTCACAGTCATCTGAATATATATTACTTTTTTTTATGTTATACTTTTTTTTTTTCTTAGTTATAATATTCGTTATTTTTTCTTCTTTGATTACAATACATTTTAAAGGTTAAATTGATCGATCGACTTGTTAATAACTAAATTTTGAATTTTTATACTTAGTCCCTAGAAGGAAAATATTTGACAAAGGGGCTGATGTTGCAATAATATTTTTTAGTTTATTAAGCTCTAAAATTGGGAAGTTATTTGAAAAACTTCTTATTTTTTTAAAATCTTTGGACAGTGGTATTTGAAAATTATTTAGAAAAACTTTTTTCAAAAACTGTTTCTTTGATATTTTATTAATTTTTTCTATTTTTTAAGTTATTTTATCATAAAAATTAGGAGCTCCTTAAAAGAGTGGAAATAGTTGGTCATTTGTTGGACGAAAAATGTGAAATTTGCCATTATTTAGAACGTTTTTTTACTATTAATATCACAATAATTGTTTTCATTTTTTTTTTGTTTTAATTGAATACCATGTTTATTTCTACTTGAAATATCTGTTAAGTTTTTTATAATTTAATCAACCAATATTACTTTTTTCTTTTACAGAGCTATCAAGAAATGGAGACAAAAAAAGCAATTATGGAATCGATCGTCTACTGTATTCATCATAAAGACGGATGTAAATGGTCTGATGAGCTTAGAAAATTAAAGGTATCTATTTAAAATGATTATTTAATTTATAATCAGAGCTTTTCGACGTAAAAACTTTAATCTTATGAAGGTATTAATACTTACCTGCTTTATTTTTCAGGCACATCTCAATACTTGTAAACATGACGCAATACCGTGTAATAATAAATGTGGTGCAATGATCCCTCGAGTGTTAATGGAAGATCATTTGAAATACACATGTTCTCAGCGTCGTGCACGCTGTGAGTCTTGTTCCAAAGAGTTCACAGGACAAACTTTAGAAAAGCATATTGGCAGTTGTGGATATGAACTTCTTTATTGTGAAAACAAATGTGGAATGAAAGTTCAAAGAAGACACCTTGATCAACATAAGCTAGGTGAATGTGTAAAACGACTCGTAGCTTGCAGATATTGTAATAAGGAATTTGTCTTTGACACTCTTGGAACGCATCATTCAAAATGTGGCCACTTTCCTGTTGCGTGTCCTCATCGTTGTGAGACTGGTGTATTACCTCGAGAAGACCTGGAGATTCACCTTAAAGATCATTGTACTACACATCTTCTTTCCTGTAATTTTAAAGATGCTGGTTGTTCGTTTAAGGTATATTTCATTAAAATCAATAAATTTAAGCCTTTGTGTTATGAAACTAATAGAATATTATAATACTTTTTCAGGGGAATCGTTTTGCTCTAGACAAACATTTAGAAGAATCTACTAAAACTCATCTAAGTCTCATGTGTAATGTTGTCACAAAACAGCAACACCAAATAGCAGTTTTAAAATCTGCTATGGCCAAGCTTTCTCCTAACTATACCGGTACACTTATTTGGAAAATTAGCAATTACTCGTCAAAAATGTCCGAAGCAAAAGCTAAAGAAGGAGTTGAACTCATCAGTCCTCCTTTTTACACTAGTCAGTACGGATACAAACTTCAGGTAATTTTTTTGTAATTTTAATTTTGGTTCAATAATTAAGAATTATCTTATCCGTGTTTCAAGCGCCAAAAATATATTGCAGATAGCTACTGTGAAAATACTTAGTGAAAAATTACTTATCTGACTGTAACAAAAAATCTAAGACACGCATATTTAGATTTATCAAACTTTTTTTTTTTTTTTCTAGGCATCAGTTTTTCTCAATGGAAATGGAACAGGCGAAGGAAGTCATATTTCTATTTATATAAAAATTTTACCGGGTGAATACGATGCATTACTTCGCTGGCCGTTCTCTCACAGTGTTTCATTTACAATGTTTGATCAAACTACACAACCGGACAAAGCTTGCAATATTGTAGAGAGTTTTATTCCTGATCCTACATGGAAAAACTTTCAAAGGCCTAGTCGAGAACCAGACTCCTTAGGGTTTGGTTTTCCACGATTTGTTTCACATGAAATGATCAAAAAACATCACTTTATCAAAGACAATGCCATGTTTATAAGAGTTAAAGTTGACCCTAGTAAAATCGTGGCAGTTTAGTGGCATGACATGATTTATTGATCTTTTTCTAAGTATATGAATTCGCTAATTATTAGAGCAACAAAACCATCAAAAACACTCTGTGAAATGTATGTAAATGTTTTGTGATTATACAATTTATCTCAGTGAAATAATTTTGTAAGATGCATCATTAAGTTGCATTTATGCTTTATATTCTAAAGATTAGATTTTAATATGTAAATATTTTTTAAAAAATTAAGATAATTTAAAATATTTTACAGAAATAAATCTAAAATTGTAAAAATTTTTTATTAATATGAATTAAAATTATGATTTACACTTATTAGTAATTTTAATGAACATGTTTATACCACACAACTGAATATTTAAAAAAAAAAAAAAAACTCGAAAAAAGCCATTTTGCTACAGATGAATAGTAGTAGTGGTAATTAAGTAAACTTGAGTATGAATGAATTATAAGTTATTTATTTTGTAAGAAAATATTTTTCTCACTCTCAGAACAAAATATTGTTCTATATTCTAAAAAAAAATTTCCAGAAAATATATTTCATTACAGAAAAAAAAAAAATATTTAAAGAAATAACATACTGTTTACGAAACGTTTATCGAAAAATATGTTGAATATTTCTTATTTTTGAGTTACAATACATTGATTATCTGGATGACTGACGCAAAAGCGAATTTTCTGCTTGAATTGGATTTTTATATTTTGTAATTTGATCATTTTAAGTTTAGTTTCATTGCACAATTTCGAAGGGATTTAGTACTAAAAGAGCATTACCGGAACACGAATTTGATTCTAATGTACCGGAAGACTACTTGCAGTGACGAGAATTTAGGAAATATAGTAAGTAATTATTTTTCTAATTCGCGTAAAAAAAAATTTGAAGCTGTATATTAATAACTTGTTCGCGTTACTATTGAAAATAGTAAAAAAAATTTGATGTATTTCTAAAGCAACATTTATCTTCATTAAGAAAATCCGTAAATGTCTAAAATTCGCTAATGCCATATCAGTTGCGAAATAGTTTTTTCGAAGAGCGATACCAAATGATGTATTTTCAGAATTTTATTTTGCAAAATTTCAAAATAAATCAACACAAATCTTTCAAAATAGTTGGTTTATATTCTTCTTTGAAAGTTTTACTTTATTTAAGATGTAATTAGAAAAATTAAATTTTTAAAAGTACATTGACTACCCAGGCTTAAAAAATTTTTTTAGAATACGGAGTTTTAGTTAAGATGTGTGGCTCTATCGTTTTTCCGCCCTAAAAAAATCGAAAAATTAAGGTATCGGCAAATTTTTTTTATTTTCACGATAGAATTATGGATTTTTTATTCAAAATTCACAAAATATTAAATTTTTATTTACATTAAAATTTTGTTTTTGTATTTTACAAAAATATCAGAATATTCAAAAATTATTGAATCACCTTTAATTTTTTGATAGAATGTCAAAATGCAAATTTTTTTTTTAATTCATAAAAAATATTTTAATCATGATATCATGACACTTTTTTTTGTTGTTCAGTTTTTCATGCTCTTTGAGAAAATAAGTAAAATAAGAAGTATCGTATTAAATTGGAATCTAAAAAAATTTATATGATAAACGAGACAAGTTAAAATTTTTTTTGACTTTCAAAGAGAAAAATTTAATTGAAAAACTTAGAACAGAAAAAAAAAATTCAATAAGTTAATTTTCCAATTTTTTATCGTCGAAAAACGGTAGTTATATATCTAAGCAATTATCGAATGCAGTCTTAAAGAAACCGAGAATTATATTTATTTATCAGTATTAATCTCTGACATTCAATCCTGTCAACGTAGGTGCTTAGTGAGGAAAATAATGTTTTTTTTTTCTTTTTAAACATATATATATGTTCTTTAAATAATTAAATAAATGAAAACTAATTTAAGAAGACTTGAAGAATATCGAAATGAAAACCTTTTTTTTTGCATCTATATATTCATTTGTAACAATAATGATTTTAACACAGAGGCATTTATATTTTTATGACACTGAAATTGACAGAAAATTTTTTTTATAATTTTATTGCTATAAAATTATATAAGTAGTAAAAAAAATTCCACATTTAAAATAAAAAAAAATTTATTAGTGGAAATTTTTAAAAACATTTTTTTAATTGTAATTAAATTTATTTAAAAATTTTTTAAATTGACAGTTGTGAGCTGACTTCAGTAATAATAGTGAAATTAGCCGACAAATGTCAAAATTTAGAATTTTTTTAATAATTCAATTTTTGTAATTAAAACTTTTTTTTTTTTTTCAATTTCACATTAAAAAATTTTTAAAAACTATTGGTGTAATTATTTTTTAATTTTTATTATAATTTACTTAGTGAAAAAAAATTTCTAAAAATTGACAGCTGTCGGCTAACTTCAGTTTCATATACTTTTGGGTATTTTTGAATATAAAAATAATTGAAAATTTTCAATTTTTAGTTAATTTATTTTTTGAATTGTCTAAGAGCTAGCTTTAGCAGCAATTTTCACTCTTTTCGTTATTTAGCTAGCGGTCTTGTGACCGTTTGATCATCTGATGGCCGAAAGGATGTCAATTTCAGTTTTAATCGTACTTCGTCACACTGCCATCTGCTTCTCACCTTAATGTCTGTTTTTTACATCACTATTTTATATGGACTTTAAAAAATGTGTAATAAAGAAATCTATTAATTAGAAGTAATTTTGTCTTAAAAGAAATAAATTAAACAGAAATATTTCTATTAAATATATAATAAATTTTATATAATTATTAGTTATAAATTATTCAAACCAAATTTGCTCAAGTGAGGTTAACAATGATAAAAGGCATCTATTATTTAAAAGCTGATTATTTATTGTAAATAGAATTAAAATAATAAAATGTGTGACAGTGAATTGCAAGACGAAGAAAGAGAAGCATTATTGTCGATTTACGAAGGAGATAAAGCTTTCAAACAGTTGAATTCTACAACATATCAATATAAGGTTTGTTTGATACATTCAGTAAAATTTTACTTATAAAGAACTTGAATAATAATATAAATAAATGATTTACATTGATTATTTTGATGTTTCAGTATGGAGAAGATAATGATTTTCGATCGTTTTTATTGGAGATCATTTGGCATGATAAATATCCTACAAAAAAACCGACAGTTAGCATGGACACTTTCTACAACAAACACATGTATTTTTCAAAATTAACTTGAATCTTTTGATATAGTATTACTAGTCAATAATAATATTATTATTTGATGATAATTTGAATTGTTTAATTTTAGACTTCAAAAAGTAAAAGATAAAATAATAGCCCATGTAGAAGCAGAAGCAGAACAGTGGCTTGGATATGGTATGACTTACACGTTATTTCAATCAGTTCAAGAACATTTATCGGAATTAATAGAAGAACAACCCGATTCAATTGCAGACATAAGTATCCAAACGAATAAATTGACTATTAGTACTGGTGATTCGAAGGTATGAGCTTACTTTCTGTACTAGATTTACTTGTTAAATTAGTCCACATCTGCTTTTTTGAATATTATTCCGATTTTTTTTCGATTAACTTAATTATTTATGAAACATCAATATCAATTCAAATTATTTTTATCGTAAAAGTAATTACGTTTTTAAATGAAATTATTTATAATTTACTTTTAACTCCTGTTGAACGTTGAGAACTATTAGAAGGAAAAGTTACGTTAATATTAATAAAACTAACTGTCTTTTTAAAGATACAGTTTCAAAATTAATTCGCACAGACAAAAGTTTGTTCATTTAACAAAAATAAAGTGGAATCGAACTCAAAATAAAACCAAGTAATGGTTTTCACAATGAACAATAGAATTTATATGACGAAGTTGTTGAGGAAGTCGAAAGAAAGTTAACAATGCATCTAACATAAATCAAAACTAATTTTTAGATTAATTTACACAAAAACGTTCGTCTTTCTATACGACAAAAAAATTTAGATCTAATGTTGAAAAAATGAACAAAATAATATCGACATCAATCTTTAAAAAATTGTCACTTTCTGCAAAGAAAATAGTAAAGTAAAAAATTAATTCATCTCATAGTTTTTTGTAGTGATCGTATAAATTATTTTCTCGAATTTTTTATCCAAGCAGCTTATTTTTCAATTCAAGAGTTTTTATTTGCACTTTTATTTTTCTATTTTTATTTGAAAAATGATACCTTAATGTCATGATATTAGTCAGTAAAATTCATAATAATTAGACTATCACAATTGAGGAGCTGATTTTCAAAAGGGTACCTTTTCATATTTTAAAAGAACAGTTTTTTGATCTTTTAAATATTAAGTACTTCAAGAGTTATAAAGATTTCTAAATGAAAATAGCCGAAATTTTCTGAATGAAAATAGTAGCTTCATAACCGATAGCACTTTATAGCTAAATTAAAAAAGTTCAATAAAAATATTTATAATTGAAGATAACCAGTTTTTTGTCTTGATTAATCAAAAATGAAAAGATACCCTTTTGAAACTCAACTCCTCAATTATTCGTTAAAGAAAATCGAATAGCAATTTTATGATAGCCTAAATAAAAATTTTTTCTTAATCGATTAATTTAAAATAAGTTGAACCATAAAAAGTAGAAGAGATTGACAGAATTGATTTTCGTATGAACAATAGATTGAGATAATCAGAAAATTTTTTTTTATGGATACCAAATTTTATCAAAATTTGAAAAAAATCGCAGATAAAAAATTATTTAGCGAAATGTTTCTTATTTGATATGGTACCATGATATAATATAATTTGATTGATATTTCACTAGGATGAAGCAGCGAAAAAACCAAAAAAAGAGCAGCTTACAAAATCACAGAAAAGACGTCGTTGGAACAAGGTCGATAGTAAAGGTGAAAAACCTCGAGGGTGGGATTGGGTGGATATTGTTAAACATTTATCGCAAACTGGAATGAAAACTGAGCAAGAAACCTGATGATTCATGTTTAATTTTTTTTCTTTTGTATAAAAAACGAACTATATTACGTATTGTTATGAAACGTTGAGAATTGACTACATACAAAATTCGATTTATAAATAAATTATACAATTATACCATAAATAAAAGACTCAGTACAATAAGAAATTACAGATCATGTAATTAATTTATTGATTACCGTTAAAAAAATGGAAATAATATTTAAGTTACAAAGTATTGTAAATAAATAGATTCTTTTATTTATTTCAACTTCGTAAAAAATTTGTATTGTATTTACTCAAGTATCCCATTCTCCTCTCCAATTGTTTACGGGTAAAAGATTTGAATCATCCAGCCATTCTAAAAGTAGATGAATATTAAAAAATTAAGTATAGAAAAAGAATAATACCCTAAAAAAGAGATTTACCACTTTTTTGAAGTAATTTATTCCAGTGGTTAAATTCTTCATCAATAATAAAATCCAATGAAATTGATGGTTCCAAAGTAAGTTGTCTTTTATCAACATTAAATACATTCGATTTAGATAAAGTATATAGTTTACTTGAAAAACTTCTACCCTGCGATTTTATTTCATCGATTACGTTTTCCTTTTTATTCAATTGTAAATTAATGAATTTTGCATAAATATATGCATTGAAGTAAGCCTCCAAGATATTGACAGAGAGAACGTTTTTCCTTAGAACGACATAAATTATTTTCTTTCTAATATCCGGTATAATCAAGAATGGTTTTTTGCGAAAATGATTCATTAATTTTGTCAAATATTCAATATTATTCATCCTTGGATTTTTTATTACATCAGATAAAGAAATTCCTAATTTGATTGAGAAACTACTGTATTGTTTAGCTAAAAGAAAAAAAAAATATTTTAACGACATTATAATATAATTTTTTCAATCAACGTAACAAAATGTAACGTAAATTATTGTCTTACGTGAATTATGAAAGGGTAGTAAAGATTCTTGTTGATTGATTAATTTTGTATCATGAATAATACCATCATCAATGTAATTATGAAACAACAAAATTAATCTGTCTTCATTTAAAGAATTAAACGTCAGTACTTTAACAGCTGAATAATTCGCATAAATATGAATAGTTACCAAAATTAGGTACATTTCAACTAAAAATCTGTAAATATAAAGATGAATATGCGTATTTTTGTGAAAATCGAATGATCTATAAATCATAATTTATATTAAGTACTCACGCGTTTGGAATGTATGAGATTAAAAAAATACCAACAAAAGATCCAATAAGATTAATGAATGTTTCTTGACTTCCATCTTTAGCTGAAACATCACCTACATTACCTTTTAAGGCTTGGTGCTGTGTTAAAGCTGCTCTTGTTGCTCCACCAGCAACTCCAACAATTGACTTCATTGCAGTAGAAAGACATAGTAACATTGTAACAGACGACGAATGCATACTAGGCAGTGTAAGCTCAATCCCCATTGCTAAATCATTCAAAATATCAGCAGTGAGTCTCCATTTTTTACATTGAGCGTCTAATTCAATACTGTGAGATTAACGTGAAACCTTATAAAAATTTGAAATGAGGGTCCCTATGTTTCGTCTGAATCTTCTTAAATCAAAAATCGTGTCAAATAATTACCTTTTCCACCAAGTAAATATAATCCGTCCGATCATCCCGGTTCCATCTTTGAGAATCCAAGAAATAGCTGCAGCAGAAGCAGTTGCTGTTGATTCTCCTACCCCTACGCTTTGAAGAACTGAATGAGTAGTTAAAGCACCCAAAACCGTACTGGCGAATGCCTGACATTAAGAACATAAACATTGTTACTAACAGTAATTCAAAAATGAAAGTTGAGTTTTAGTACCTGAATAGTATCCCATATTTGATAAGGAATGTAATCAGGGTGTACGCTATCAGGAAATCCTTGTGGTAAGAATACTTTTTTCAAGAATGACTTTAAATTGAACAGACAGGTTTCATTATTCATAATCGCATTGTTTTTTTCCAATGCTAAGTGTTGTTCTGAAATAAATATGGTCGGTGATACTGCATCGTTATCAATTACATTTTGCTACTAATAATTTGCAGTGAAGTCATTTATTCACTAATTATCGCTAGAGTTCTATACCTTAATTTACTTAATCTCAATTACTTTACGGTTTAGAGTAGTAAGTTCTACGTTCAAGCTTGAGCTAGATAAAATTTTTCCATTTATTTATATTCGTCAAGAGACAAGTTGAATTCTTTTAAAAATGCTGTTTCACGCTTTTGTATTTTATACTATTTCTTATATTAATTCAACAACAAATAAATTTTCTCTATTGTTACTATTATTTTTAATATTCTAATTGTTTAACTTTTTTATTTTACCTCACATCAAATGTAAAATGGTTAAGTGACTTTGTTATTAGCTGAATAGTTAGGTCTAACAAAAATGAATAAGTAGACACGGAGGAACCCAAGTTGAGGTGTACTTATATCAACTTTTCAATTTAAATTGATCTAGTGCGTTTAATCAAGTACTGTTGTGAATTTTTTGTGCATCTAAGTAAATACATTTTGATCATTCTGTTTAAATGTAAGAAAATAAATGAAACATTTTTTTTTTTAAGATTTCGATATTTTTGAGCAAGCCGACTTTTAAAAATTGTAGTAATATTTTTTCAAGTAAAAAATGTAAGTAGATACGAACTTATACTATTTTCATATTTGATATATTTATAAGTTAATGAAAATGCGTACCTGATTTAATAAAAATATTTTTTTTTTCATCATTTCCATAGATTTCACAAAATAAAATTTTACGAGCCATGGATATAATATTGTTCCAATGAGAGAATGGACGCGAAATGCATTGAGTTTTGAAAAGTGGGAGTAAGAGACCTGTATGATAAATGAGTGAAATGGGGACGACAAACTTTAATGTAATTTATATAACCTTTAATAATTTGTTTTCGTTTGAAAAGATGTGTTATGCTTGATGAGATCCTAATATAAAATTGTCATGAGAATTATGGTGTAATTTATCAATACTGCCATTCTAATATGTCGGATCCCACAAAATTTAATGACATTAAAGTTAGCTGTCACTTGACAATTTTTTAATTTTTTTTAACAAATAAATTTGCTCCAAAAAATTATTTTTAAAAAACTGCATTTGTAGTTTTTTAAAATTTCTAAAAGTCAATTTTTTTTTGCGATAATTTATTTGTTACAAAAATTCTTAAAATTATCAACTATCTGCAAAGTTAATTTTCATCAAAATTTGACAAGTTGACTTTTTTTGAAAAATAAAATCACAACAATATTAAGCAAGTGATATTAAAAATTTAAAGATCAAATAGTTTAATAACTATTTTTTTAAATAAATGTTTTCATCCGTTAAATCCCATTTAATCAATGTTAAAAATGAACTGCTTTTACCGTCTGCTGTAAAATTTTCTAAATGTATATAGTATCGATATAATTCTCTTGGGCAGTATCGAATTGGAATTTAAAAACAGTACCAATCACTAATTTAAAAAATTTCCGCAAGGTGGCGTTGGTGTGACAGGTACTCAGTGGTGTAATGCGAAATAATTTTTTTTAGACATGCGTAAGGTTGAGAAAAAGGTTTACGGGTTGCGGATGTTTATGGTGGTGCTCCAGTGAAATAGTGAACAAAATAACTTTCATAAAAATACATATTCATCTGACCAGTCAGATTGCTAAATAATTGTAATTATTTCGTAACTACTTTTTAATTGAGTAATTCAATTGATTTGGTTTTAATGAGGTTTATTTTTGGAATAACTACAGAGAATATTAGTCAGTGTAATAACTATTGCTAGTAAGAAGAAGAATCAATTACTTCATATCCGGTTTTACTCAATATAAATTCAGGTAATGCATCAATATATTTTGCAATTTTTTTAAAATATTTATTGTCTTTTTTTTATGACACTAAAGTTAGCAGACGTCTAAAAATTTTTTAATTAAATTACAATCAAAAAAGTATTTCTTAGAAATTGCACTTGTAGTTTTTCAAGTTTTTTACGTGTGAAAATTTTTTTTTAAATTATTTAATTGAAATTTCTTCAATAAAAAATTTCTAAAAATTTTGAAATGTCAGCTAATTTCATTTTCATTTTTTTTTTTTAATGAATTTTTGTGAGTTATAATTATTTTATTTTATATTATGTTTATGCTTTTTTGGCAGGTGTTAATAATATGTCTGAAGAGCATCAATTACCATCAGATTCTGATGAAGATGATGAAGATTACGTTCCTGAGGGAGCTGAGCAAGTAGGATCAGAGGTGGAATCTGAAGGAGAAGCAGAAGATGAGAGCGGACCTGAAGATGAAAATGACGAGAATGAACAGAATTCTAAAAAACAAAAGAAAAGAGGTAGAAAAGGAAAAAAGAATAAAGCTCATAAACGTAAAAAGATTGAATCTAAAGATATTGAAAGTGAAGATGATGAGGAGAAAAATGAAACTAAAATTATAAGTGAAGAAGAAGAAAAAATACGTGCGGATTCTCTTTGGGCAGATTTTATGAAAGATACTGGTAAAACTTTTTTTTTAATAATTACTTATAATATAATATTAATTATGATACTGAAATTGAGAGACATCTGATAATGTTTAGAATTTTTTAAATTGTTAGTTAATGTGTTTTTAAATTACGCAGCCGTAGTATATTTCTTAAGAAATATAAAATATTATGAAGTGTCTGCTAATTTCAGTGTCGTTATTAATTTGTATATTATTAGATTTACTAAAAAGTAATTTTTATTTCTTAGGATCAGTATCAAAACCAAAACCGCAGAAATCATCAAATAGCTCGCAAGTAATTACTCCAGTTGTAAGGCCTAAAGTTGAAGAGAAAGTTAAAATAACAAAAATATTTGAATTTGCTGGTGAGGAAGTTAAAGTTGAACAACATGTTCCTGCAGATTCTGCAGAAGCTAGACTGGTATTATCTTCAACAGAAAAATCATTGAATCAACCAGAATTAAAAAGTGATTCAAGAAAAGTTGTTAAAAAAACTCGCGGAGGTGGTCTTGGTGGAATATCCTCAGTTTTAGGTCAAATTGGGAAGAAAGCTAAGATCAGTACTCTAGAAAAATCAAAGCTTGATTGGGATAACTTTAAAAAGGAAGAAAATCTCGATGAAGAAATAACAAATTTCAATCGTGGTAAAGATGGTTATTTAGAACGTCAGGACTTCCTTCAACGTGCAGACGTTCGTCAATTTGAGATTGAAAAACAACTCAGGACTATAGGAAGACGAAGTACACGATGAACGGTTTTTAATAATGTTTCAGATTTTGCATAACAGATGTTCAGTGTCGCTGAATATGGAAATAAAATGATACTAACTGCCTTTTAAGTTATAGGATCAAGTATTAATCATTCCAAGAGATCAAAAGGACGTAATAAACTTTTTAATTAAAAATATAATCTTAATAATTTGCCATTTAAATAATTTAAGATTTTTCAACTGTTGTACCAACAAATACATTACCAATTTCAATTGACTCAAGGCCAATCAATAAACAATCCAGAATGGCCCTTAGACTTTTTATTTTATTTATTATTATTAATGTCAATAATGACTTTAAGATAATAATATAATGCCTCGTTTCAATGTATGTTAAATATTGTTAATACAATTATTTAAAAGAGGAAATTTATTAAATCTTCTCAAATACTTAATGGCTCTGCTCAGGTGACAATTATTTACTAAATATTTTCAATTAATTATTTATTCTCAAGTGTTCTAAAAAAATTATTTAATAGTTATTTTTTTTGGACTACTTTTACACGCCGTAATCAAGAAAAAAATTTACTTTTTAATATATCTGCATTTTTAAAACTACAAAATTAAATAAAAAATTTTTTCCGAACATTCAAACTCTCAGTTAATGAACTTAATTGATATTTAATAAAAAAAATAAAGGATGGATAATTCAATTACGAATGTATATATTTTAACCATTTTTTATCATTGATTAGCCTTCATTCAAGAATTTTTTCAGATCATCTACAACGTTACCGACATTGTACGTGTGTGTGTAACACAAGTATGTGTCATTCAAGATACCAGTCAAGTCTCCCGTATAAAACAGCCTTGCCGCGGGAAAAATAATTACTTGCTTCTCGAAGAGAATATTTTGCAGACATATATATAGACTTACTACCGTACCGCTTTAGCCAAGTTGTTATTCTCTCCTGTATATTAATGTATAGCGTATAAAAAAGTAGACGGTTGTTGGCGCCATCAAAAGCCGGCAGCAGGTCCATATTAAAGATGCAATGTATGCATGTGATTGGAATTCCGAACGTAATTCTCACTTTACAGCAATGGCGTCACTTAAAGTCTTCAGCGGTCTTTAGATTATTCCATTAGTTTAAAAATAAACTCTGTGACGAATAAAATATTGCGATACCGGATTTTACGAGTAATTATGGAATTTTACATGTCAATACAATACACTGATGTAATAAATCAGTCGCTCTTTAAATACGTCAAACTATTATTATTATACGTGGATAATACGTTAACGGATGATGAATCGTATAACGTTCAAGGAACACGTACCTTTCTTAGAAGTATTTCTATCTTTGTATTGTCAGTTGCTGCAACTTATAAGCATCAGTATAACTTTGCAAATACTTATTATGTTACTTATAGCGCACTACAATTACACTGAGAAAAAAGAGTACTACTCTTGATAAAATTTTCTTGTCACAAGAATATATATTCTTGATAATTTTCAAGAATATATTTTCTTGTCTCAAGAATTGATCAAATTAATCGAACGATTTTTTGTTTAATTCAAGTGAACCTATTCATTTGTTAGTCTATCAAAATTAATGCCAATATTATATTATCATGATAGATATTGATATTTTTTTGTCAAGAAACCAAATTTTATTTTAAACAACTCTTGAGCCAAGAAATTGTTTTCTGAACAAAATTTTTTTTTTTCTCAGTGTACACATAGAATATGTGATCCAAGTTAATGAGACCAAACAAAGCACGATAAGAATTATTACAAGGAGATCTATAGCCTTAGAATTCTCATTAAAGCTGTTCCTGTATCTTTTGCACGACTCGAAAAATTTTTTTGCCTCATTTCGGCAACTATTTCATTATTGCACGTCTTAACGCGAAGCGTGAGCAGTGCTTTACTCTCACTCTTTCAAGGTCAAGCAATTATCTCGGCTTAAATTGCTTTTATTCGGACTTTTTTGCACTTTGAGTATTAAATGAGTGGACTAATATCAACAATAACACTTTTTTATGACAGTAGATACTTTAAAAAATACTATTTTTTTTCTAGATATTATTTATTTTTTACTCCTAAGTAATCCATAAATTATTTCGGGTGAATTATCATTTGAAAATTTCATTGATCATCTTCTACAATGACGTGTGACACCCACTTCTTACTCAAGACAGATGAAACATACGATAAAGGTCATTAAATCGTGTACACCTCATCCCGTATCCCGTAGTGTAGCGAGTGGAGCCCCACAATCAACGGTGACGTAGAATATTAAAGACTGGCATCACAGAGCCTTGAGTCATCAACCGTAAGTCCCACTGCCGTAATCATTTTCTCCGGTTTACTATTATCACCGGAATAGCAGGTGAAATTTTAATGTTTTTCTTGGTGTTCATGACACCAAAAGCAACCGCAACACCGTGGGGTACAGACAAAGTTATCATATCTTTTTTAAATATTTGAAACTGCAATCTGATTAAACTTACTCTGGATAGAAAATATAATATGGAAAGTCATGACACTGAAGTTGATAGATATTAGAAATTTGTGTAATAATTAAATTATTATGAAAAAAATAAAAAATGTGAAATTAAAAAAAAATTATTATGAAAATTAATTTAGCAGATATTTTATAATTTTAAGAATTTTTTTAATAAATAAATTATGTAAAAGAAAATGAGAAAAAAAATTGATATTTAGAAAATTGGTAAAATAAAAAATCCAATTTTTTAGAAATAATTTTTCGAGGCAAATTTATTTACTAGAAAAAAATTGAAAAATTACTAACTTTAATGTTATAAAAAATTTTTTTTTAATTTCACATGAAAATTATTACTGGAAATTTTTAGAAGTATTTTTTTAATGACATTAACGTTAGCAGTCACTTAACTATTTTTTAAGAAATTGATTTTTTCTAAACAAAAATTTTAATAAAATTGCATTTTTTATTTTTTAAAATTTCTACATGTCAATTTTAAAGAATTTTTTTTTTTGCCATAATTTATTTGTTAAAAAAAAATCTTAAAATAATCAAATATCTGCTAAATTAATTTTAATATTTTTTTATTACAATTGATTTATTAAAAAATCAAAAAAAAATTGACAGCTCTCAGCTAACTTCAGTATCATTGGAAAGTACTTTTTTTTTTTACATTTACCTTAATTTTGAAGGATGTTCAACAGGAGTTTTTTCGCAGCCAAGTGTAAGTAACTTACTACCAGTGAAGGTATATCTTTCTCACCATCGCTTTCTTTTAGATTACACATCAGCGTGTTGTCTTTATCGCTTCTGGCTCCTACCTGGCTGGCATCTTGTCAATAATAAATCTGGGTAAAGAAAGTAGTGTAACAGAACTTTCAGTCACACCAAAACTAAATAAAAACACCAAGACGTCTATCAAACTTGCGGACATTTACAAGCATTCATGTCTACAAGATATCCGTATTCTGCATCACATGTATATAATATAATAGTAAGGCATAGAATAGCATAGTAGATAGTGGAGACTACGTAAGTTTACTACGTCATTGTGGTAGTGGGTAGTGGTGTCATACATGCCAGAGAAACAGAAGGACTTTACAGGGAATAAGGTTCGGATACCTTCGCCAGTACTCGTATCGCTCCGCCAGGGATCAAGATCGTCCCGGAGTCCAGTATGCCGATGAAGCAGTTCGCTGACTGCTGAACGCCTATGAGTATCGTGTCTATGCTGTCGTTCTGACAAACTATATTTTACTTATTTATTTTACTTAATATAAAAGTTGAGTGACAGTTTTTTCGAAATTTTAATTATAAAAAAAAAGGTTTGTGTGATTTTAATTATGTGCAATATTTAAATAATTTTACTGACACGTCCTGACATTTTTAAACTATAAATTTATTAT
Source organism: Cotesia vestalis (assembly GCA_000956155.1). Lineage (NCBI taxonomy): Eukaryota > Metazoa > Arthropoda > Insecta > Hymenoptera > Braconidae > Cotesia > Cotesia vestalis. The sequence goes on from JZSA01003116.1 coordinate 21,490, forward strand.
TATTTATTACTTTCTTTCTTGAATAAAAGATTTTACTTTATCCAGGATATATAATATAAAAAGAGTAATCGATTCGTTCGAATGCTACGTGCGTAGGTGATTTTTATTATGATTTGGAATAAAATAAGTGACGCCCAAAAGTGTTAACTTTTTGCTGGTATTCCAAGTAAGATGATGGGTGTTAAGATGCTGTCACAGACGCCTGACATTATTCCCACGTCTCTTAACCAGGTATGGATTAAAATTAAAATTTTATTATCTATTTGTTGATTAAATATTTTATAAATATTTATTGTAATTAATAATAATTGTTTTTTAATCCACGGTGGAGTCTTGAATAAGGAATGTTGTCAAATACCAATAATAGACTTGGTGTAAATGCATATTCATGTCATATGTCATGTATCATATTATATTCTGTTCTGCGAGTCTAGTCTATCAATATTTAATTTCATGAGCTCATGATATGAGCTTTGCAATATACTGTTGAATATCTGCATACACTTTACTTTGTAGTAACAGAGTGTCACTTTCATTCTACAGAAGTGTATAGACATCTGATAGATCAATAGCTGATATTGATTATTACATGAGGCTTTATGGAATTTTTGATCGGAGCTTTCAATCGATTCATTTTAAAGCTTGATTGACATCTCGTTGATTTAATGACTTGACAATATATTTTTTAGTTTCCAGATATAATCGTATTTTTTAATATGTTAATGGTATATGTTTATATTGTATATGGAATGTAGGAATATTAAGTATAAAAAGATGTATCTGCTCGGCTATTATAATCTCATCTTGTCTATTATGAAAGCATTGATCCGGAAAAATTTTCTCATCTCACGTATTTGGTTCTGGTTACCATTTTATACATATTATTTTTTTTTTTCATTTTTCTAATCCATTACTTTTTTAGATTGTCACGTGTATTTATTTTTTTTTTTTTTTCATTTTGGATTTTTATTAAAAAAAAATTTTTTTTTTATGGAAGAGATAAAAAATAAATATATTTAAGATCAAGAGAGATGTTGAAAGAAAAAATTTAATTTCTTCTTGGAAATTGTGGATTTTTATTTTAAAAAAAAAAAATTGTTTTCATATGAAGAAATTAAAATTATATGTTTAAGGTCAAGAAAGATATTGAAAGAGAAAATTTAATTTTTTCTCAAAAAATTTTGGTGTTTTATTTTTAAAAAAATTCTTTTTTATGGGAAGAAATAAAATTATATGTTTAAGATCAAGAAAGATATTGAAAGAGAAAATTTAATTTTTTCTTAAAAATTTTGGGATTTTTATTTAAAAAAAAAAACAATTTTTTTTATATAAAGAGATAAAAATGATATATTTAAGATCAAGAAAGATATTGAAAGAGAAAAAGAGGGAGAGAAAGTGGAATAAGGTCAGGCATTCAATTGATTGATTAACTTTTGATAAATCGCAAATGGAGATCGTTAAATTGACAATGAACGTTTATTAGTTAAAATCAAAAAGTGATTCAAAACTCATGTCACATGATAAACGCGTGGTAATAAAAGTTCTTACACATGTATGTAAACACATATATAATATATGAATGAGCAATAACTTTAAGAAGACTATATGACGGAATAATACAACAAATTAGTATATGTTAAACTCGTCAGGATCATGCGGTCGACGGTTAAGAGGTTGTTCGACAATTTACAACATTCTAATTTACCGTTAACTGCACAACATTAAACATACATATATACATATTTATGCACTCATATATGTATGTGCATATAAAAATAAATCTATGGATTTGTATAAATAAATGCTAACAGTGGATGCATGGAAAAATTTGACAACCACTGTTTACAGAAGCCGCCGAGTGGCGACGATGTACTTTATGAGATATGCATTGCCATTTTTGGTCATGAGATTTAGCTTGCCCGAGATGGTACTTGTCAGTTTTTTTTCACTTGAACCTGTTTTTTGCGTGTCTGTCACTAATGAATGTAAGAAAGTATTTTTCCTCATATGATCTCACAAGATTTATCGATAGATTTTGCGTAATGCAAGGAATTTTGTCGGCTTACAAGGCTCGAGAAATCTTTTGTGAATTAAAAAAAAAAAATGATCTTTATTTTTTTAATATTCTTCACAAAAATTCTACATTTCAGTGTGAAAGAGAATGCATCTTCTGAACACCAAAGAAGAATACGGAAAAGAAAAAAAACGAATTGGTCGTTTAACTTGTCTCAGACTTCTGTATGCACATGTGAAACTCAATAGACTTACTGTTGTATGATAGGCATTGTTGTCACTCTTCAGAGCCACTTACGAAAGCATCACAGAGAAGCCTTGGCGTAAATTAAATTGCAGACGATGCAAATCAAAACGTTCATCGTCTTTCTTTTACACTCGCCGAAATTAATTTAATAGCAAGCAAAAAATATTTTAAATATTTTTTTGACTTCTGTTGAAAAATTAATTCTCCATTTTTTTATTTATGCTGAATAATATAAATATACTTGAAATTTTTTCATATAAATTTAGATTACATATTTTAAGATCTATAAAATTTTTATAGATACCGGTTTTTAAATCACCTTATTAATCGAGATATTAAAAAAGTTAAATCTTATTTACCGAATATCAAGTTAAAATTTTTTTTAATCGCGGTAAATTTTTATAAAAAATGTAAATATTAATTTAAAGTAATTTTTTTAATATTATTTAATTATATACATATTCACTAAAGATTGTTAACGAATAGAAGCATGTGTTCTGTATATTAAATCTACAATACAATTTTTATTACATACTATACTACACATTCTCAGAACCTGTAAATAGAATTCACCTTTATCGTAAGCGTTGATAACAAAGCTATTTATTTAGTATATTTGCGTTGACTTTTTATCGCTTTATTCATGATATGATCTGAAAACTCCTCCTGTGGCAATATTCATTTTTTTAATATTTTTAGTATTTATCTAACGTATTATAGATTTAAATGAAAAGATACACGTATGCAGCTTCCAATTATATACCGTCAACTGTGATATGTATTTTTTTTTCTACAAGGACGATTGCCCCGGGGTTTGATTTTTAATTTATTATATTACATTTTTAAATATTATAGTTATCATCAAGTGTCTTACATATTATGAGAAAATAGTAGCAATATTAACTACGCATAATTTTCTCACAAATTGAGTACCCACATGCAAAACAGAGGGAAATAGAAGCCAGGATGCTATAATATAACTTTAAACCATTTAGATATGCGTGATAAGATTAGATTAACGTGTATCGTGTATCGATACTTGGGAACTGTATTGAAAATTGCGATAAAACTTGTTTTAAATTCACACACTAATAAAAAATATCAAGAAATTCAGAAGACGGAAATTATAATTAATAAACACTTAAATTAATAATTACTATACTTAAAAATTTCATAAATTTTACTTTTTCTTTAATTAATTATATTTATAAACTTTATTCAATTTATTTTTTCAACTATCAAATTAAGGTTTAATTTTTTTGAATAATCATAAGCTTATTAAGAGTTATGATAATTTGTTTTCAATTTATTGATCCACAATGTTGGAAGAATAACTTTAAGCCACATTATCTCCACTTTTTATGCGCTAACATATTTGCATGTTAAAAATCCAATGGACTAAGATTTAACACATCATTTTTCGATATTTTTTTTTCTAGGATTAAAGATACCATTTCAATATTTCAATAATTTATTTTAATTAGGTATTTTTATTAATGTATAGAGAAAGTAATTAATTATTTAGCATACACTATAAATAAATTTACATTATGCAAATCTTTCATCATAAACTTCAAGTCTATTATTTAAAATATCATAGCTAAGGAGGTACTAAAAGCTTAATCAAAAAGCTTGCTTGTTAGAGTTAGAAAGATTCGCGTGGTACATACATGTTAACAGAAATGACACATTGCTTAACTGGAAACTATAGAGGCTTAAGAACAAGTACGTTGCCTACATTTCAAGAACTCCTACCACCAAGTGCGGTTGAACTTAAGTTCGTGCTTGTACTAAGTAAATAGTGTTCATAAGAGACGATGTAGTTTTTAAAGAAGAAAAGACTAAGATAATGCAAGACTAAAATTCATTTTTATTGCTAGTTAGCTTTAAATGGTTCCATGATTCTTGATCCTCCGGCAAAATATCCCTGGACAAAATATTTTAAATAATTAAATTTTTTGATAAAATAATTCGAAACAAATTTAAAAAAAAATTATCAATTTTATTTTAATACTTTTTAATGGCATTTTAACAAATATTCGTAGCACGACTTTCTGTGTTGTGCCCTTTTATCATGGATTTTGTCTGATATTTAATTTCGGGAATATTTTGTCGGAGGATCAAGACGCCTGATACCCTTTAAATATTGCAGTAAAACTGATTCAATTTGTCATTAAATGAATAATACCGATTTTTTTAAAGAAGAATTCTTAGAAGAAAAAGAAGATGATAGAAATAGATAAGTGTGTAACTGATAACTCCTAATCCATCTGGACAGAAGATGTAGGTTTGTTCCATCCCAAAGGAGTCAAAAAGTCCAAAGAATCTGTCCCAAAAAAATGCTAATACAGCTTGGAGACATCAGAGTTGATGATCCATAGGGAAAAAAAAGAAATTGTGTAAAAAGACAACATATTGAAGAATTCACTCTTATTTATGATTTTTCAGTGACATGACGTGTGTGAATAGAGATCTGGACGCCATGTGTCAGCACAATGGTTAAGGTCTGGTCATAATTCTTATAACAACCGAGGAGAGACTAGTTTTCTACACTATGGCAAATGACTCTCTGATAAATAGCTTCAAGTGGTCCTTGAAACGAGTATAACCTAACTAACTAACTATATGGTTTAGCTGTGCTGTGTGTTGATATTACCAGGACAACTTGAGACTGGAGGTTTACCTTCTGGGAAGAATATAACCAGGAGCGGTTAACAAACAGAAAAGGTACGGAGCAGGCAGACTCATAAAATCTGCCGCGTGGGATAGAATAAATGAACAAGAAATGAAAGGAAAAAAATATTTGAGATAAAAGGAGAATGAAAAAAAAAAAAAAAAAAAAAAAGTAAAATAAAACAAGAGTCATGAGATTGAATTCACAAACTGAAATATGTGCTGTTGAAAATCATATTGTGGATGAAAAAGTACAATTGACACGTATTATTTTTATCTAGTCACGTATCTGCTGTGAAGTAAAATCTTATTACGTCGTTGAAAGGGATTGCATACGGGGTGTCAACCCTAACTATTGAGATGCACCGTTGCTATTAATGATTTGATTTAGCTCAGTACGTGCGCACGAATGGTTAATAATCCGATATCTAACAAGATTGATGACGCGTAGACACATTGACATCATCGAGTTTGCCCACAACAACCGGGTTTTAAAGTGGGCTTTTTATATCTATACCTGATGGATCCCATGAAAGATTGGTTCATTTTATTATTTGATTAGGATGCCTATAAAATTATCGGTCTGTGTAATTAAGAAGGACTTGGTCAGATAAAAAATTGAATAATGGATTTATTAACTCAAAAAATGTTTACGCCTGAGAAGATATGTTAATAGTAATGAATTACATAACTGTATACAAATATTTATGGCTACCTCTTTGATCCGTATTGCTGGAAATATTATTAAAGCTTTCAAAAGATTACTTGAAAATTGACAACTATTCTATGAGACGGTTTAAAATTTTTTATTATTGAAGCAAATAAATTTTTATCTATCATTTTTGTCTGTAAAAATTTATTTATTTTATGAAAGTTAATTAATTTAAAATTAAAATAATTAGTATTAATATTTTTTTATTTTTTGATCAAAAGATTTTTTTTTACGAGAAGTTTCTTTGAATTCCATCATCTAAGTTTAAGTAGCCTATCTTATTCTTAATTATGTACATAGTTTTTTATTTTCGAACCGGTAATAATAGAAAAAAAATAATAAATCATTGTAACGTAAGCATCAATTATCTGACTAACTAAATCAATCAACCAACCATCAGTTGTAAATGTATGTATTCAATTAGTCGGGCAATTTAAATAATTAACAAAATTAAAGTGTTCCAAATTAGAATAACAGAATCTTCACTTTCGTAACGTTATTTAAGTGTTCTACTTTCATATTTTTAAATAAATCACTATTGCCAAAGTCGTAATTAGATTTTAGATTGAATCTAGAAGACTAAAAATTTTAAACTTTTAAAACATTTAAATAATCTGATATATTTATTAGTCTGCAAATAATTAGGGCTTAATTTATCTTCTGTTTGTAGAATAAAATATTGAAGAAAAATTACGAAATGTCACCACGTATTCATTTGTAAAATGTGTTATTTGTTCGAGCTTGAATACAGAATACTTAAGATTTTTAAAATAGAATTCTTATGAAAATAACTACGTCGTTATATTATCAATTTGGAGCATTTATGTAATAATGTAAACTGTCGCTTATTTAATTGAATGATTTTAAAGAAGGCGGTAATACAAACAAGTGTATAATGTTTTTTTAAGCTAGTATATCAAACACTTAAGTATCATTTAACTCTCTTTTGTGTTTGTAAATGTTACAAGTTTTAATGAAATACAAGATTTTCATCTTCAATCCAGTATTTTATTCGTCCATATAAATTTTCTATGTGAATAAAAACAATACCAATTTATCAACAGATCTTTAATTAATTTTTTTCAAAAACGTTACTAAAAAAAATTTTTTTATCGAATATTAGAACAAATTAGATCTGTATTATCACTTTTTAGATAAAAAAAATCTATTTAGATCAAGGTAGATCTAAAAATGAACGAAATAAATTGATACACGTAGATCTATTGAGATTTATGTTGATCTACTTTTATCTTAGCTGATCTCAAAATGTAATATATTAGATCTTATACCTAAGTAGAGTTATTTTGATCTAAGTTATTTTTTTCCCAGATACAAAACTTTGTTTTACGTTGTAAAAAAAATTACTTTTAAACTAATAAATAATCTAACGTTTGTGCTTTAAAAATTTTTTGTAAAGATTATCTATATCACTAAGAGAATAGAAAAATTTTGTGTCCAGGACAGTCATATGATAAAATCGGTTTTTTTTTAGTGAAATTTAGTATCATTGCAAAGGTCTTGATTTGAATTTGTGTCTTTTTAAGGTTTCATATCATTCTTACCGATATTCAATTTATTATGATATGTATTTAGGCTGCATACGAAAATGCTGTATCTCTAGATACATAATTAAGAAATGACCTTTTATCTTGTTAAATATTGACATTTTTAAAGATATAAGCTCATCCCGATGTTACACTCATCAAGAACTTTCATTTGAGTACCCACATCAATTTTTCATATATTTATATATATTAGGATGTGCTAAAATGTAACTTCCTTGATGGATCTCTTAAAATTGGAATTTTGAGTTCCGCTTTTAACAGGGGTTGTGTTTGGGCATTTTCTGCGATATTTTGAGGGGAGAGGATTTATTTGATTTTCATAGAATTTTTTAGCAGAAACTTAGTTTGGGCATTTCCGCTGAAAATTCAAAATTTGGCCGGAAGTGCCCAATTAAATCTGCTATTAAAAATTCTATGAAAATCGAATAAATCCTCTCCCCTTAAAATATCTCAGGAAATGCCCAAACACAACTTCTGTCAAAAGTGGAACTCAAAATGCCAATTTTAAAAGGTCCACCAAAGAAGTTACTTTTTGGCACACCCTAATATATATAATATACATGAAAAATATATATAAATGCATGTGGGTACTCAAATGAAAGTTCTCGATAAATGTAACATCAGGATGAGCTTATATCTTTAAAAATGTCAATAGTCTAGAAAATAAAGTTCAATTTAACACAAGTCATTATTTTATAAACCAAAATATTATTTTTTATAGTTTACAAGTCATGACAATCACATAGTGACTACAAAGTTGCTAGTATTGCTTTAAAATGATTCAATAGTTATTAAAATCATTTTTTCGTAAATTGTTACAGCAAAAATGTGTAAAAGCACGTGCGCTGTATGACAACATAGCCGAGGCACCGGATGAATTGGCATTTCGTAAAGGTGATGTCCTCACAGTTTTGGAACAAAATACTTCAGGCTTAGAAGGATGGTGGCTGTGCGCTCTAAGGGGCCGACAGGTAATAAATAATCTTCAATTAATGTAAAAATAAATTAGTTCAGAAAAGTTATTATTTTAACGTCAGGATATTTAAAAATTTATTTAATAGCTACTTTCTTTTGCTTTTACAATCTCGAAACTCATTTGATTGTTTATTTTTATTTGGATTGAAACAGCTGCAAATCAGCGATTTATTTAAACACATGAAATGTTCTCTCGCGCAGCCGCTGAAAGCATTTTCTCAGTTCAACATCTGTCTGTTAAATCTATCTTGCATCAAGAAATACATTTATAAGTCTCAGTATAACTTTATGAGATTACTGATGTACATTATTTTATTACATGCATTATTTATATAAGGATATAACGATATATGTAAGCCTGGATAAAACTCATTACTTCTATTATTCTAGGGAATATGTCCAGGGAACAGACTGAGACTATTAGTGGGTCAGTACGACACTGGAGGATGCCTAGGGGGCAGCAGAGCGGACCTCACCCTAGCTGAAGATGGATTACAACGTCATGGAAAGCGACGGAGTTGGCACGTGCAACCAAATAGAGTTAGTTTTATTTTATAGATATTCAATCGATATTTTTTAAATTCACTATTTGCTCTAAATAATACCAATCGCAATATTAAATTTATTTTAACTGACAAAAAAATGTCTAGAATTTTTTTAATTTAATTGAATTTACGGAAAAATTTTTCAAGTTCCTCAATTTCAATTTTTAGCCTTAAAAAAATTTTTTTTTTAATATTCCATTTTTAATGAATTTTAAGAAAATTATTTATATGGTTAAAAATTTTTGGAGCTGCAATTCTAAATAATTACCGTTTGATAAAACTTATTAATCATTCAAATGATCCAAAAATTTCTTTTGAACAAATTAAAAATTTTCAATGATGAAATTTGAATATTTAAACTTGAATTAGTTGAAATAATTTAGAAACAAATTTTACTATTTAATAGAATACTTTTTATGATAAATTCATACACTTAAAATAATAAATTTGATCTAAAGAAATAATTTTGAAGAATTTCTTTGTCCCGAAAATTTTTTGAGCTAAATGTTTTTTTAGTTTAAATAAATTATATTTGATTTAAAAATTTTTCTTCTCGATTTAAGACAATTAAATTCATCAAACTTATTCTTTTAAGTTACTGAACAAAAACTGTCAAACTATTAGAGTAAGAATTAAATTAAAAAAAAAATTATCGTCGAATTAAATCTTCGTATTTTTTATCTGTAAGTAAATTACTTTAGAAGAAATTGTATTTTTTAGACTCTGCCGTGCAAAAAATAATCCATGTAACATGAAATTTAAAAGAACAGAAAAAAGTTCTTGGAAAATGCAATCAAAATAATATCACGCCGGAAACAGATGATTGAAATATTTTTTTGGCTCGGCCACGTGCCCGCATTGGGAATGCCACGCCTTAAAGGATCGTTGAATCCTTTTATTGTAGAATCTCGCCGTCTAGTCTGATTTTATCCGGTTTTGTTAGTTTTCTAAAGTCCCTATTCTATTATTCGCTTTGTGTGTCCCAAAAGTTTATACTTATTGTTACACACAAAACGATTGAAAGTCCACGTTACGGTTTATACTATTTAGCCTTCTTTAAATTAAGTAAAACTGACGATACCAAGACTTGACTTGTATTATAAATTATAATATAATGGCTATCTATTATTATCGGCCTTCTATATAATTTTTTACTTTTATTTGACTTGATTAAACTAAGAATAGGGTCACTCAATAATATTAGCTTAATTGTGTGTTATAAATGACTCATCAAAGTTTACAATACAAACCCTTATGTATACCACATCAGTTTTTAAATTGTAACAACTAAACCCAGCATGCCATATGCCAAGAGGTAACCAATTGCAGTTATGTGTAAACATTATATTACCCCAACTGATCATTTTATACAAACATAGATAATATATTTGACCCCTATGTGAAATAGTCAGCTGACACATTGTTGATTTGACTTTTCTTCCCTTTTAAATTTATTAAACTCATCAAAAAATCGATAAAAGCTAAAACTTTATCGATTCAATTATATCTGTAACTAGCACCTTTGCAGTCACTGTGTGACTGCCGTGACTTGTGAACTAAAAATAAATAAAATTTTGCTTTATTAAATAATGATATTTGCTAAATTGCACTGTACTTACTTAAATATTGACGTTTCTAAAGATATAAGCTCATTCTTATGTTACACCTATCTAGAGCTTTCATTTGAGTACCCACATGCATTTTGATATATTTTTCATATATACATATATACAATATATATAAATATATGAAAAGTTGATGTAGGTACTCAAATGAAAGGTCTCGATAAGTGTAATGTCAAGGTGAGCTTATATCTTTAAAAATGTCAGTAGTTGACAAGATACAAAGTAATTTCTTAATTATTGATACTTTAAAAGATGTAAGCTCATCCCGATGTTACACTCATCAAAAGCTTTTATTTGAGTACCCACATGCATTTTTGATATATTTTTCATATATACATATATATAATATATAAAATATATGAAAAATTGATGTGGATACTCAAATGAAAGGTCTCGATGAGTGTAATGTCGGGATGAGCTTATATCATTAAAAATGTCAATATTTCACAAAATAAAAGGTCAATGACACTAAATTTCACTTAAAAAAATCGATTTTATCGCATGACTATCCCGGACGCAAAATTTTCCTTATTCTCTTAATAATATAGATTGCTGTAAAAATATTTTTAGTCTCACGTTTAACGTCTAAGTATGAAGGAATTGCTTTTTTTTTTATGTTCTTCTGTCGTCTGTAACAATATCTATTTTAATCATCAGGATTGCGTTACTCTTTGTCTGATAGCTTCTTTCATCATAGCTTTTAATTATTTCTTTTTCGTTTGTTAAATATTCACAGACAAAATACAAGCGGGTTGAAACATCAGAGCCGACATAGTACACTTAGGTCAATGAAACTTAAACGACGCAAATCCTTACTCAAGTATTTGTTTCAAGAACTCATTGGACTCATCTCAACGACTCAACCGGTAGTTAGCTTGTATCTTTGGTCCAGTCTCCCTTTTATATCGAAAAGCAAATCAAAAAGAGTATCAATAGATACAAGAAACTGTAATAAGATTGAAAACCGGACGAGATCACCTGAGATGTATCTACCTCACGCTTGTCTCTGGAAGTGACTTCTTGGACGCCTTTTGGTGTCCTTATAAGTCTCCATCCAAGATCTGGAGTGTGTTATAATACCGTAGCTTGGATACAGTGCCGTGCGACAATCTCTCGGTTCCCAGTTGACAAATAATCTCTGCAAATTATATTTATTATATTTATTTATTTATTTATGTATCAAACAATGAACCCAACAGCATAGCCAATAACAGGGTTCCTTAAAAAATATAGTTGTACATAGTAAGTAGTAAAACAAAAAAAAAAGGTATTGATAATTACATCAGTAATTATCGGATTATAATCTAGTTATATCATGAGAAGAAACTCAAGTCAAGTTTAAAATAGTTTAAAATTCAGTTCGTTATTTACAAAAATTATCTTTAAAATTAATATATTTAATAAGTCTTGAATGAACAGCAGAAAATTATTTACTCAAAAACCATAAGAAGATATAAATATATTTCTTCTAATTTTTTTTATCATTAAAGAAAAAAGTCTGAAATTTTTTTTGAAATTTATTAAAGTAGAATTCAATTTTCTTGAATTGAGATATTTAATTTTTTTTAATTTTAGTTGATATTTAATGAAGAAATTAAACTGCTCCTGAAACAAAATTATAAAGAAAAAATGAAATTATTTTCGATTAAAATATTATTCTTGGTTGAAGAATTTTATTACATCAATTGAACAAACTTTTGAATTCGATTGGAAATCCATAGATCTTAATAATCCAAGAATTTACAACCAAAAAAATGGTTTTTAGAAGCAAAAACAACCCTTCTAAATCAAGTTATTTTTTCTTCCAGCGTAGCGAATAATCTTAATACAATGAATAATCGTTTTAGTTAGCATTAATCATTCCAACTTGAATGAGTCTAAGCTGATTTTAATTAAACAATTATTTCATTCACCTCTTCTTACTGTTCTCTGAGTAGCAAATTTTCTTTGTCTAATTAAAGTAGGTTTCAGGAAATGTAATTTACTTTCTATATAATTAGATTCTGCATTTAAGCACCCGGCAATTTTTTTTTTTTTACCACATTTTTGTTACATTCGATCGAACATTCGAATGGAGGAAAAGCGAGGTCACCTTGCGTAGGACGAAATATTTTGTACAGCAATATCAATCAACTACAACTTGTTTGCGTGGGATTATGCTTAAAACTTGTTTTATTTTCACGAAAACCATTTCAGCAATAATAAAAATTGTGATTTAAAATTCAATCAATCTTTCCATTGATAAATTTTTTTATTTATCATTTTTTATTAAAAAAAAAAATATCTATATTGCTTTAATTTTTTTCTTATGCATCTCCAGGTCATACGCCTTTTGCAAGAACGCCGCGACACATAGTATCGACCGACCTCAACCCCTGACTTGCCATCATAGTACGCCGTCGCTTCCCCAAGTACACTCCCCGCTTTTCTACGTTACGTTCCTTTTACTCTCTCATCAACTCTGTGATATTAAGCTGACTCTAACAACTATGTAACATATGTATATTTACTATGATGAGTAAAACAGTAAAATATAGTATGGCTTAATTCACGGTCGCCAATTCTTTTATTTCTTTTGTTCATATGCAAAACTACACTCCATTTTATTTTCTTTAATGATCCCAGCACTTGAGGCACGTTTATATAGATTTTTCTCTTTCGTTCAAGTAAACAAAGAAAATACTATAATTAACTTGTACTCGACACTCATGCACAAGAGTTTAATTTTTTTATTTTATTTCTTCACAGCAAAAAAATATTTCTTTCAATCATAAATAATAATACTTATTTTACAATAAAAAATTTGTAATTATAATCCATAATTTTTTATTAATCTATTTGTTTTTTATTTTAGGTAATTACTCCACAAAAATGCGGAGATGTTTATTTGTACGACTTGCCGGTTAATAGAGCAAGTCCAGCACCTTCTTCACGGCGAGATTCTCCACTTAATTCTACAGATCATCTTCATAATACAAGTACTTAATTTTTTTAATTTTTACTTTTAATTTATAAAAAAATGCACTGTAAATAATTAGTAATCTTTGGTATGGTGCAGATAATTTAGTATAAAATTTTTAAACATCCATAATGTCAAATTTAAATTAAAAAAGTTTATGCAATAAAAAATGTGGTAATTATTTACAAGTGGGGGGGCAACCCATGCTAGCCCATGTTAAATTTTTTTTTTTTAATTATATTATTTTAAATATTTAAATTATTTAAAAATACATTGAAATCATTCAAAAAAGATAAAATAGAAATTTTATCCAAAAATATGAGAGCCAAAATTTTTTCCAATTTTTAAAAGTAAAAAAGCTATCAAAATCTTTATTTTTTTTTCTCGACATTTTTTATCATAAAAAATAAGCCATAAAATAAGCAGAATAAAACAATTTTTCAAATGTTAATTTTTTACCTAGTTATGGCCCAAAATAGGGTTGACCCTACTTGTAAATAATTACCAAACTAGCAAACTAGCAACCTTGCAGTCACTGTATGACTGTCGTGACTTGTGAACTATAAATAAATAAAATTTTGGTTTATTAAATAATGACTTTTGTTAAATTGCACTGTACTTTCTCAAATATTGATGTTTTTTTTAAATATAAGCTCATCCCGATGTTACATTCATCAAGAGCTTTTATTTAAGTACCTACATCAATTTTTCATATATTTTATATATTTATATATATGAATATATCAAAAATATATCAAAATGCATGTGGGTACTCAAATGAATGTAATGTCGGGGTGAGCCTATATGTTTAAGAATGTCATTAGTTTAGTCAAAAAATCATTTTAACTTAAATTATAAATTTTTTGTCAAATAAATTTCCCAAAATTTTTTATCGTGTAAATTTTGACACATTAATAAAAAATATTATATATTTTAGGTCGTTTATCATCTGGTCAGCAGAGCTCTATTGACAGTGGAGGTGACGTAAGCGATTGTTATGATGTACCACCACGAGCAACACCTGTAATTCCATCTCCAGCGAGCAGTCCAAGCCCGGCACCTTCCTGCTATGATACTCCTCGGCCACCAACATCATGTACCCCGAATTCAAATTGTTCTGGTGGGTCTGGTATCACACCCTTGGATTGTTATGACATTCCTCGCCCACTTCAACCACTTACACCTAGCAGCTCTGCGTCCAGCCTTACTAATGATGGTTCACTCAGCGGCTCCAATAGATCTAGCATTACTGCGCCTGATTACGATATTCCACGGCCACGTCTTCCATCAAATTCTAAATATAACACGCCTATTCACAAAATATCAACTACGTCTCCATCATCACAGAATTTACAACAGCGACAGCAAATTTACGACGTACCTGTCAATCGAGAACTTCCATTAGAGCTGGATTCTGCGCTGGAAGGGCTGGAAAAATTACAGAGTGAAGCTTCTGCTGCAATCGCAAGACTACTAGGATTTGTTAGCCCTGGATGGAGAACATCTCAACGGCTGGATTCAACGCTAATGGATTTGAGACTTGCAGCTTTGAGGCTTAGAACTTCGCTTCATGATTTAGCCGAATTTGCAGAGGGTACTCTGGGCAATGCTAGTAAAGCACCAGATAAAGGTTTAGCTAACAAGTTTAGACCACTAGTCAAAGCTCTTCGAGATTCAGATAAACTTGTCAAGGAAGCCGCTTGGAAATTGGACGCAATAGAATGGGACGCTGCTAAATTGTCACGGAATAACGAAACTAAAATTTCAACTAACAATTCATCGCCTTCTTTCATTTCGTCTATTCATCCAGATCCACTTGATCAATTGATTGCATGCGCACGAGCACTCACGGAAGATGTACGGCAAATCGCAAGTTTTATTCAGGTTTGTTTATTAACTTAACTAAAATTTAATTCACCGAAAAATTGGACTATAAACTGTAATAAATAATTATAATCAACAATTTTTCACCATAAATTACAGTGATCTAAATTAAAAAAATTATTTTTGTCTGCTAAATAAAAATCAAAGGATTAAAAATTTGTTTACACACTAAAAAAAAATTAAGTTGATTCAAAAGAAAAATTCTTGGTAATTATTTACAAGTGAGGTCCACCATTTTATTTTTCGTTTTTTTGAACCATATTTCTATTTGATCTTATTGATATATATATTTTTTTTTTGAAAAATACATAAAAAAATGAACAATTAAAAAAAAAATAATTGATTATCACAATTTTAACAAATTTTCTAAAAAATTTATAAATTTTTTAGAAAATCGTGAAAATAAATTTTTTTTTTTAATTGTTCGTTTTTTTTATGTAATTTTCAAAAAAAAAAAAATATATATATATAAAACATTAAAAAAAAGATAAAATAGAAATTTTCATTGTATTGAATCAAGACGAAAAATGATTGAATCAAGTAAAATTTCTTTAAATGAAGAAAAATGTATTAGTTTAAAAATTTTTCTATTCAAATTTTTTTTCAAAATTATTTACTTGATTCAAGTAAATTTTTTTTTCTGTGCAGTATTATTAGTCCTATTTTTTGTGATATTTCAAAATTAATTATAATAAAAATAATAAATTTTTTTAATTATCTATTTAAACAGGGTAATTCAACGCTCTTATTCAAGCGATCCTCGATTATTTCAACCAGCACCGCTGGCAACAGCACTGAAGACGACGATTATGTTAATCTCGACTCACGTGAAACAGTTGCGAAGCAAAGGGAAGAGTTGCGTGCAACTCTGCCTCAAGAATTGCGAAGTAGTTATGATCTTCTTGTTTCTGAAGCTGATAATGCGGCTATTCAAATGCCACCTTCCACGCCCACACCCATGGACCCGAATGATAAACAGCTGTTAGCATTTTACGTCGCACAAGTGATAACGCACGGTGCTCATCTGACTCATGCCATTGACGCCTTTCTTCAAACTGTTGAACATAATCAACCGCCAAAGGTGAGCCGAGTGACTCATTGTGTTCATTGACACAACACTTGCTTCATTTTTAAATTCAAATACCGGATTTTTAGTTTAAATATTATCTAACAAAATATTTTTTTTATCAAGGTTTTCTTGGCACACGGGAAATTCGTCGTCCTCAGCGCACACAGGCTGGTACATATTGGTGATACTGTACACAGAAATGTTACTCGAAATGATGTAAGAACTAAAATACTTGAATGTGCAAATTCACTGAGTGAAGCACTTGCTCAGACTGTTTTGAAAACTAAACAGGCAGCTCAATTTTTTCCAAGTGTCACCGCTGTTCAGGAGATGGTTGATAGTGTTGTTGATGTATCACATCTAGCCAAAGATCTTAAAGTAGCTATGATTCATGCAGCACAACAACCTTAAGACTCATCAAATAACCAGCAAATTGGTTAAATATAAATCGTCCTTGACAGGACTATGGGTACGAATAAATTGTACTCTAAAGTCAAACTTTACCTCATCCTATTTTCGATCCACCGGTAGTAATTTTAGTGGATATCAGGATTCTTGATCCTCCGACAAAATATCCTCGAGACTAAATATCACTCAAAATTCATGATAAAAAAAGGGTACAACACGGTAACAAGCTTTTGTCTTTGTTTCCAGATTAGTTTCTTGAGAAATGTTCCAAAAATCATTTCTTTTGATAATTACGATCTATATTTGATTAACTATTTATACTATACTAGAAAATCGAATGCGCTTTGAGCGCTTCCGTCAAAATGTTTATTATCGACAATTTAATTAATTGTTGACAAATATTACCCAACAATCAATATTTTAAGTTTTTTTAAAGTCGTGCTTCGAATTTTTGATAAAATATTAATAAGTGTAAAAATGAAATTGGTAATTTTTTTCAATTTTATTGTTTTATTAAAAAATTTAATTATTTAAGATATTTTGTCTGGGGATAAAGAATCATGGAACCTTTTAGTGGCCTAAAAATTAATGGGTAAATTATACTACAGCATACAGTACTGCCAAAGCATATATGCGTAGAATATGAAACTAAATAAATGTTTCATTTATTAAATTTTTAATAATATAACAATATTGTAAAGGCCTTTTGGATAGATTTATCAATTGATTTTTCATTTTTTAAATCAGTGTGCAAGTTAACTAAACTGAAAGTTTTAGAGTTTTGTCTTTTCAATTTTGTATTTTTAATAATTACAAAAGCATTTTAACTTTTGTTTTTTATAATATACATATATATAAATATTTATAATTAAATGAAAAGAAAGAACCAAAAACAAAATTATAACTTGAATATTTTTTTGTGATAAATATGTAAATTTTTTTATAAAAATTTATCTAGCCGAACTTTTTACACTTTATAAGTACGGCAGTGTGCTAAATAAAATACTTACAATTTTCTCAATCTAACAACGATACTTTAATATCTGCATAATAATTTATAAATGCAGTAGACTGATTTTATAGAACAAAAAAAAAGCAAAAAGAAAAAATTATTTATCAAAATCACATTAACCTTCCATAAAACATTTTTTTCAAGTACAGTGTTCTCCCTTTAAGATATTATCATTATTATTATTATTATTATTATTATTATTATTATTATTAGAGAAAAAAAAAACAATCTGTTATATCTTAGGGAGAGAACAGTGTATTTTTGATTGCTGCTTTTTTTTTAATTACTTAAACATAAATTTTGTATGATATATAGCGCACAATTATATTAAATTTGTAGGCAAATTATTTGAAGAAAAAAAAATAATATTCTTTGTTTATAGAAAATTATTCATATCATATTCAATTGTTGTGTGCGTATTGCATACATTTTATATAAATATATATAACAATTTTTTTTAGTGATATTAAAACATGGCAAAAAGTATTTATTTATATTAAATTTAAGGATTTATATGTTAAAATACAATTTTAAAGCTACTTAATTAACGATTAGTTTAATATTTGTAAATAGTCATATTTATACATGTAATTAAATTTAAGCGGCTTGTAAAAAAATTTGGTTGCTAATATTTATCTTGTACAATAACAAAAATTATGTAAAGTTATACTTACTTTGATAGTAGTTTAATTCTTAGGAATGTTTAAAAACCTTGTTAATTTTTTTTTTTTATATTAAACAATTCTTTTGTCAAACTTAAAGGGGTCTTCTAGTCTAGAGGCCCGAATTTCGAGCGTTTTTTTAGCAATCGATAAAAAAAAAAGCGTTGATGAAAATAAATTCAATAAGATATTTAATAATTTTTAGAACTTTTCTAACAAATAAATTATGGTAAAAAAAATTGACATTTAGAAATTTTATAAAAAAAAATGCAATTTTTTAAAAATAATTTTTTTGTTAAATAAAATTTAAAAATTCTTTATTGACTGCTAATTTTAATGTTATAAATTCGAGCCTCTAGACTAGAAGACCCCCTTAATCGAGGATTTACTAAAAAATTAAAATCTACAAATGTTATTTAAACAAAAAAAATTTTTTAATCCAACATTTTTCGTTTCCTAAAAATTGGTAAATTTTGTTAGTGGATCCTCAATATTGATTAAATAAAAAGTATTCAAAAAAAAAAGATAAAAAAATTGTATTAAAATGTGCAATTAGATTATCTAGATAATTAGGTAGAATATTGGTTAAAATAAACAAAAAGTCTTGCTGTATATTTAACTAAGCTTCTCTAATTCAATAAATATTATACAATATGATAAAAAAAGGGTTTATTAAAGAGAAAAATAAATGAAAATGATAAAATACATTTACCGGTTGAATAATTAATTCTTTAATGCATAAAACATTTAATTTTGACCACAATTAAATAATTATTGATTTCTTCAAGTGTTCACAATATTTTATTCAAAGAAATGACTTTCATTGTTTACCATAATAATAGTAATGTATGACCATGAGTTTCTTTAATCATTAAAAAAAAAAAATATATATATTAATGTTCACAGCACCGTGCAGTATGAGTGTGTGGAGCTGCATTAGCATCTTTAATCATATTTTCTTTAGCAGCATGTTTTTCTAGATGAAAACTACTGAGATCACGTTTCATTGCGTAGGCATCCTCACCATCAGCATAATATTTAGGTTCTATCTCGGACACTTCGAATTGCAAACTACTGGTGTAAAGATTTAAAGCAGCTCTATTGCTGCGTCTTACGTGTAATGATACGTAGTTTGCTTCAAAGCACTCAACCATCGCCCTTGACGCTTGATTCATTAGCTTCTGTGCAATTCCAAGTCTCCGGTGGGATCTTTTAACAGCAAGGCTTGTGATATGTCCATGAGGATTATCTTCACAATCTTCTTCCATTTTCGCCAGTACGTAACCAACTATACGACCTTTCTCATCTTCTGCAACGTAACTCAACTGTGGCCAAGATAATGCGTGATACAGGTAATACTTCATCTGATAATTCTCTGGCAGACATTGAAGATTGCAGTGTTGAATGTTGAGAAGATCATTAGTATTTGCACAGCGTATGTTAATTGCCATTTTTTATCTATTATTTTACTATTTATTATTATGTACTTATTTTTCAATTAATATTTACTTGTAGTTAATTAAAATATAAGATTAGATTTTATATTTAATAGTTGCCAAGCAAAATTTAATTGTCCAATATCCAAAATATGTATTTACTTAGATAAAATAATTGATAATTTAATTTATCAATTGAATTTAGTTTTTTTTATTTATTTAAATTCAATTAATCACGTCTGAGTTTCTTCATACGGGATCTGCCACTTTTTAAATCATTTACTGATGATGACTCGCTCATACCACCAAGGAGTTCACGTACAAATCGAAATCGTGAGAGGAAAAATTTCCAAACAAGATACCAACCTGTTAGGACAAATAAAGATAATTGTTAGTTAAAAAATGTATAATACTAAAGTTAGCCGATGTTTTTAATTTTTTTATTTTTTTTTAATAATTAAATTGCCGAATTTTAATACAAGGCTATTTGGCATTAGCCTTGGCACAATTCTTATTAAACTAAACTAAATTAGAAAAAAAAAATATTTTTAAAAAATTGCACTTACAGTTTTTCAATTTTTTACAAATGAAAATTTATTTTTATTTTTTTGTAATCATTTTTTTAATGAAAAAAAAATCTTAAAAATTTTTAAATGTCGGCTAAGTTAATTTTCAAGAAAATTAAGTTAGCTGATATTTGAACTTTTTTAGAATTTTTTTTATTAATAAAAATGAGGCTGAAGTTAACAGACACTTGAAAATTTTTAGATTTTTCTTTAAAAATAAACTAGACATAGAAAATTATTTATACAAATCTCATTTATAATTTTTCAGAGCTTCTAAAGATGAAGTTTTTAAATAAAATTTTCTTGCTATAATTTGTTTGGTAAAAAAATGCTGAAAATTATCAGATGTCTCTCAATTTCAGTATCATTAATAAAATTATTACAAAAAAATTAATAACACTGAAGTTGACAGATATTAAACATTTTTTTTTAATTTTATAACAATTAAATTATTGAAAAAAAATTTAATTAAAAAGTTTCACATGTGAAAATTAATAAAAAATTACAAGTGAAAATTTTTAGAAGCATTTTTGTACTGTAATTAATTTAAAAAAAAAATTTTTTAAATTGACAGCTGACCGCTAACTTCAGTATTATAAAAATTAAAAGAAAAAATTCCACATGTAAAAAATTTGAAAAACTATACGTGGAATTTAAAAAAAAAATTTTTTAAATTGACAGCTGACCGCTAACTTCAGTATTATAAAAATTAAAAGAAAAAATTCCACATGTAAAAAATTTGAAAAACTATACGTGGAATTTAAAAAAAAAAATTTTTTTTTGTCAATTTAATTAACAAAAAACAAAATTTTTTTTCGCTGTCGGCTAATTTTAGTTTCATTAATTGTCATAAAAAATTTAGTAAATAAATTGTTAAAAAAAAAAAAAGAATTAATAATAAAGAGGTTAAACGTTGGAGCATGCATAAAATTAATTAATATTTAGTTGAATACGAAAAAATAATAAATACACGTCGTACTAGTATAAAAGTTGGATTTGTTGATTCTCACCCAACAACACGAGGACAAAAACAATTATCAAACTGGAGATTACAGAAAATGCAGCCAGCAAAAATTCATGCATTATGACAAGAATTATTATTACACTGTTAATATGGCAATTACAGTAATGTTTAATTTGATTATTGCTGACTCCAATATGCGTAGCATAACCTTGCTCTTTTCTTGTATATGTCAAGTTTTTTATTCAAATTATTGCAACTTTAAGACTTTATGTAACCAAAAAAATAATAACAATTTTTTTTTATTTTCGTGTCTTGGTAATAGAGCTTATCAAGTCAGAACACGCCATTTTTAGTTCCGTAATCTCATAATAATATATGAGTCTAGTTTTCTATCTAGTATAATACAGTTAGATAGAACGTTAGGTTATGTTTCCGTTCATTTATAACAAATATACACCTTTATTATTTAAACTTTAAAACAAAAAAATATTACTGTTTTAATTAATGTCAAGTACTTACTAAAATTTCAATTGCCGGATATTTTTAATTAAAATATCAATTCTAGTTTTAAATACTTTTATTATAATATTTCAATGACAACACTCGTGCGCGAATGATTTTTTTATAGGACTAACGTAGTACCGGAAACATTTCTCATAGCGACACTTTTTTTTATCTCATTTTAAAAACTTGTAATTTCAAATTTAATGATTTTAAAGTTAACTGACACTTGACGATTATTTAATTTTATTTAACAAAAAAATTGTTCCTGAAAACTATTTTTAAAAAATTGCATTTTTAATTTATTAAAATTTCTAAATGTTCATTTTTTTAATGCAGTAATTTATTTATTATAAAAATTATTAAATATCTGCTAAATTAATTTTCATTCAAATTTATTATAAAGTTGTTATTATTTTGATGACATTCAAGTTAGCTGTCATTTGACAATTTTTTAATTTTATTCAAGAAAATTTTAAAAATTGTGAAATGACAGCTAAATTTAATGTCATTTTTTGCCATAACTTATTTGGTATGAAATTTAAAAAATTATTAAATATGTGTTACATTAATTTTTATGTAATAAATATTATTCTTACATTGAAAAATTTAATAATTTATATAGTTTAGTGAATTATTTACAGTGGCGCATTTTTAAGCTGCAAAAAAAAAAGCCAATTTTATGAGAAAAAAAAATTTTTACTTCACATAGTTATTTAATTAAACTATAATTGTTCTTTTTTAACAAATTTTGATTCTAGTTAATCATTTTATTTAAAATTTATCCAAGTTTATTTTTTTATGAACTTCTTATTAATAATTATTGACTTGCTACCATAGGATTTAAGATTAATAAACAAATAAATATAAACAGTATTTATCACATTAGTTTTTATTCAAAAATTATTACACGATAAAAGCAATTTCCATGGTAAATAACTAATTCTACATATTTTGTATCTTAAACTTGATAAAATATTAAATGATCAACAGATAAATCTATTACGCAAAATAATAGTATCACTTGTATCCTATTTCCAATAGTAGGTGTATGTACATACTTTATTTTAATTAAGTATTCTTGAATTTACTTTCAATGTAAATTTATTTAAGAATCCTTGTTTCTATGAAATAAAAATAATACATTATGTTATTATTTAATTATTTATTCATTAATTTTTTTTCGCACTTAATAACTAAAGGATTCTTTCTTATATTAATAATAATCTTGTCTTCCAGAATTTACGGAATTGAACGTGGTTGCACAACTGAAAATATAAGCAGAAAAAAATAAGTAAATATTTATATATAATTTGTTAAAAATGTTTTTGAACTATACTTACAGTGAGGACGGCTGGCATCTTCCTGTTCATCAGATTGAGGCATTACTTGAGCCTGCATTGGTTGATTCTGTTCTTTATTATCTTCTTGCTCTCCAGAATTACCCATCACACGAGCACTTACTTCCATAGGTATTTGGAATGTTTCCATGGATCTCATAGGCATCGAGAAATGTGATCTGGGGAATAAACGCTCTTCGATTTGATGGATCAAACTGCTTTGAGGAAGTACAACAATTTTCTTTTTATCTTCGTCGTCTTTGCTTTCTTCTTGGTTCTCAGAATCGGCAATAAGTTTTGTGGATTCTTGTGAACCTTCAACGTTTTCCTGACGGTGAGCTTCCATATTTTCAGGCTCCATCAGATTTCTCATTTCAATTGTACGGATGGGTCCATTGAAATGAATTGGCCGTGCATTCATAGGGAAGGGTTTGAACTCTTGGACTTGCTAAAATTACGAAATATTATAAAATTATAATCTATGCATTATATAGACGTTAAATACTATAATTATACTATCTATATTATGAAGAGATTAAGAAAAATTTTGTATCCAGGATAGTCATATGATAAAATCGATTTTTTTTTTTTATTTGTGGCCTTTCAAGGTTTTATTTCATTCACATCGATAGTCAATTTATTTTGATTATTTAGGCTGCATTCGAAAATGCTCTATCTCTAGATACATAATTAAGAAATTACCTTGTATCTTGTGAACTATTGACATTTTCAAAAATATAAGCTCACCCCGATACACTTATCGAGACCTTTCATTTGAGTACCCATATCAATTTTTCATATATTTATATATATTATATATCAATATATGAAAAATATATCAAAATGCATGTGGGTATTCAAATGAAAGCTCTTGGTGAGTGTAACATCAAGATGAGCTTATATCTTTAAAAACATAAATTTAAAAAAAAATACAGTGTAATTTAACAAAAATAATTTCTTAATAAACCAAAATTTCATTTATTTATAGTTCACAAGTCACGCAGTCACATAGTGAATGCAAGGTTGCTAGTTACCTCTTGTCGAGATCTGTCTTCTTGTTCTGGTTTCATTTCTTCATCAATGTGTTGAATAATGTTTTTAATTTTAAGTGGTACTTGTTGAATGAATCTGATGATGTCAATCGGTAAACCGGGGAAAGGAAAGTTTGGTTTATCCTGAGCTTCTTGAGGTTGTGCAGGCTTTTGTTCAAGCTGTTGCTGGATAATATGAACTTGTGGAATAATTCTGGGTTCACGTTGATTTAATTCTGGCGCGATGGGTGCTGATGGGGGTGGTGGAGGTGGCATCATTCCTTGAGTTTGTTGGTCTTGGGAGTATACTGGCTCAGTTGGTTCTTGAGAGAACATTGGGTGTTGTGGTTGTGGAGGTTGTGGTTGTTGTTGAGGCTGTGGTTGATGTTGTTGCATTTGGTTCATTGGAGGTCTCATACCACGAATAACTTCAATTGGCAGAGTGCGAATTTCAATTGGGAATGGACGTAATTCCATTTGCTGATGATTCATTTGTGGTGGCATTCGTGGTGAACCAAAACCAATCATCTGGGCAATATTTTTTATGTCTGGTAAACTGATCCCTTGCTCTAATTGGTTTATTCTTCGTGCATTGACAAATGGTGGAGTTTGTACATCAGGTGCGGAGAATTGGTTTTGAACTTGGTAACGGTGATAGTCTTGTTCATGAGGTTGCATCGGGATTTGGATGTTACCAAGTGGAACAATTATTGGTGTAAGTAGATCCTGCTCTTGTTGCCTATACAGTAAGAAATTATGTAAAAAAGTATCGAAACTACAGAGATAATTAATAAGATTAATATTTTTTATTTACTCTTGACGACGTGGTTCTCCGGATTCACAGAGAATGACTACACGTTCACCACTGAGACGTTGAGGACGTTGGTAATCATTATTGTTGTTGTTGTTGTTGTTGTTGTTGTTGTCGTCAACTTGATTGTTACCATCAGCAAATCCATCAGATCTGCGGCGTTCAACTACACATGAGACGAGACCACGAGATTGCTGCATGAGGGTCTAGAAATTATGTTTAATAAATAAAAAAATGTTATAAAAAAAAAATTTCAGAATTAAAAAGTAAATTTCACGAAAATTTACTACATTAATTTTTTTTTTATAAGTTTAAAAAATTAATAGTCTGTAAAACTTATCATAAAAAATTAAATGTAGCGAATATTGTGAAATTTAGTGAATACGTTTTTTTTTTTTTTTTAACTTGAATACTGTTAAAATAAAAGAATTAGTACATTTTTTTGTTTTAAAATTCTAAGTTTAAAATTATACAAGAAAAAAAATAGCAATATCGTTGTTTTTTTTAAATTAAAAATAATATAAATTTGATTAATTTAACTTTTTTTTTGTTGAAATTTGATCAAGATAATTGCTTAGATGTTATTTAAATAAATGATAAATATTTACAAGTGGGGTCAAACATTTTAATTTTCATTTTTTTGAACAAAATTTCTATTTGATACACATAAAAAAAAAAAGTTGATTATCATAATCAAAAAAAGATAAAATAGAAATTTTATCCAAAAACATGAGAGCCAAAATTTTTTTTCTAATTTTTGAAGGCAAAAAGAAGCTATCGAAATTTTTATTTTTTTCTTTCACGACATTTTTTTTTCCATAAACGCGCCGTAAAAACAAGCAGAATAGAAAAAAATTTGAAAATGTTAATTTTTCATCTAATTATGGCCCAAAATGGGGTTTTCTCCTCTTGCAACTAATTACCAAGTAAATTTACAACAGTAATGATCAAAATCTTATAAAAATTTAAACTTGAAGATGAATAACACTGTAAAAATTTTTTTAGAATTTTACAGCAATTAAATTATTATAAAAAAATTAAATTAAAAAGTTCCACATGTGAAAATTAATAAAAATTACAAGTGAAAATTTTTAGAAGTATTTTCTTATTGTAATTGATTTGTTAAAAAATTTTTTTAAATTGATAGCTTCCTAAAAATATCGGACACAAATACTTACATTTGCAAGATCATCTAAATCAAGTTGAAGTGGGAATTTAATGTGAACTGGTGAGAATCCAGAGTCATTATAGTCATCATCATTTTCATTGTCATTGGCACTTTCATTGTCAGCTTTCGAATCGTCTTGATTATCAGTTTGGGTTTCTTCCTCTTTAGGCTCTGCAGTGGGCTGTTTAGTTTTAACAGATGATTCGTCAATGTTCTGTTTGACATCAATAGGATCCTATATATTTAGAGAAAATTAAATGGATAAAATAATAATTAATATTAAGTAAGTTTCACTAATTTAATAGTACGTCTAGGAATCGTCTTAATAGCCAATATTAATTTTTTAGCTCACGTTCTCCTCACAATTAATTGCATGATGCTACGGTTGGTCGCATTCGATTTCCATCCTTTCGAGTTTACCGCGACTTCTTTTAATAACAATAATAATGATAATAATAATCAAAGTGACTTAACTTTCACCAACAACTACTAAGTGCTATGACCCGGCGTCAATGCGTGACCGGAAAGTATGAGGAGGTGATGCTTATTGAAAAGCTACATATCATTTGTAATTCAATAATAAATGTCCTTATAAAATATTAAATTATCGTTGCTATCATTTGTTTATTAATGCCGGTTGATATGGACATCCAATAAACTCAAATAGCTATATACCTAATGAGAGTTGATATACAGGAAATTATTTAGCAATTCAAACTGTTGACAACTTTCTATATACTTCCCGATTGACTAGTATCGCGGAAATAACAACCAAACTACTTGTTACTTTTTTTTAGTGTAATAACGTAAGATCATTTGTCATTTTATATAAAAACAATAACTTTTAGGAGTTTCATGCTGCAACTTGGTTGACAGATATAGAAAATTAACCGGCTCATTCGAAAGTTATTCGTCGGCGAAACAATATAATCGGTCATGCAAATAAAAATATAAGTTTCAAAAGAATTCAATTGATATATAATTTTTAAATTGTAAAAAATAAAACAGCAGATATTTAATAAATTAAAAAAATTTTTTAATAAATTAATTAGTGCAAAAAAATGACATGTAGAAATTTAAAAAAATTAAAAATGCAATTTTTTTTAATTAATTTTTTGGAAGAAATTTTTTTTGTTAAATAAAATTAAAAAATTGTGAAGTGACTGCTAACTTTAATGCCGTAAAAAAATTAAAATTACTGCAGCAGATATCTAAAAAATTTTAGAATTTTTTTAAGAAATTAATTAGTGCAAAAAAAAAATTGGCATGTAAAAATTGTAAAAAATTAAAAATGCAATTTTTTGTTAAATAATATTAAAAAATTGTGAAGTGATTGCTAACTTTAATTTAATTCAAAAGAATTAAATTGATATAATTTTTAAATTATAAAAAATCATATTTGACTTGACAATTGTTAACTCACAACTTATTTTAATATTATCGGATACGCTGATCAGAATTTCAATCATATTTTTTGGTTTGTTTACTTCATTGCTTCATTGTTTTTTTTTTTATTTTTTTGGAAAAAAAAAACTGCCGAGGATTAGCTACTGAGCGATTACAATCTACGTGGTGAAGATTATTATCCTCGACGGTATACAGTTAATCGGCAAAGAGAAAATCCTTTCAGCGAACATTCACCTCTCTCGCTACAAAACTGCCGTCGGAGCTAAACAACCCACTTTCATTGTGCTCGTTGTATAGGTGAGTATTTTTTATTTATTTTTTTTTCTACCGGCGGTAAATAAACCGAGTAAGTACATAGATAATGTATCATTTAATAATTGAGACTAATTTAATTTTATGTTTGCAGGTGAACAAACTAATCATTATTAATTTTTGATAGTAAACACCATAAAAAGATGAAGGTGTGAAAATGCTTCACAAAAAATCATATTGGTGTTTTGATGAGACTTAAATTTACTATTAATCAACAAGTACTCAATTGAAAAAATATGAATTACTAGGATTTGTATGCAATTCACGGATTTTTGCTTCCTGGCTTAGTATAGTACGCTCAGTAGAAAGTAAATTTATAAGTGCGCTTAGCGTGTTTGTGTGAACGAAAGAGCTAAACACTCAACACACATAAAGTTTGTCCTCTGAGTCACATCAAAGGTGAAAATAAAATTTATTAAAAGCCAGTCATTTTTCTACTCCTAACAAAAAAAATGGTAAAATTATTCTTTACTTAAGATGGCTTTAATAATGATTCTTCAATAGTGAGCTATTAAATACTAGTTTGCCTTGACATGTGATTGTCGGAACTTATTAAAAACAAAATTGATGATTCCAGATAAAATTTAAAGGTGTCTAATCGTCAAATAAGTATGATAATATTTTTCTAAGAATACCTGAACAAGAGCCTCAGGTTGTAAATGCTTGATAAATTCCTGTTGACTGTTTATTTGTGTCTGCATACCGTTAAGAGCTTCAGGAGTGCATGATGCACGAGCTTGAAGCCAAGCTGCAGCCAAAATAAAACTCCCGATGATAACAGAGATAGTTATCAAAGTTGTTGCGATGATCTTCGCGATTTGGACGGCAGTGCTTTTCATCACTGGCCGTGAATATGCCTGAAAATAAGTAAAAACTTTATTTAATAAATATTTTCATCATCAAGTCTTGAATTAACAAATATTACAAATACTACAAATATTCTTCTGAAAATTTTCAAACGATCTGAGTTGTTCCCTTGTAAATACAATTCACGGGGATGGTTTGGGTGTAAATTATTATATATGTAACCTGTGACAAAGACTACAATGATTTGTTGGTGTATGTTCGTGCCAGCTTCACGGTTGGTACCCAACCGAGTCGAGGCCTTTGTCGCTGTATCATTTCCTTCGCTATCGATTCAAGTCTATGGTTCTTACTGTTAAAATCACACCATTGCAGAGATTTATTATTAAAACTCAAAGTGAGTAAAATAAGAAAAAGACCATTCGACAGCCGAAATGGAAGTAGATTTAGAATTTCATAATGAATAAAAAAACAAGTACTAAGATTGTATACAAAAAAAAAATTATAAAATCTTCTAAAAATAAAACCACTGCAACAGCAAATTTCATAGCGGAATAGGACTTAATTTCAAGACTACACACATAGTGTGGTACTAAAATTAAAGCTTATTTAAAGAGCTTTCAGATGGAATTTACAGAGATTCGATACGTTGTCCCATTCAAAAGTTATTCGAGTTAGAAAGTAGAGAAATGTGAATTTTTGAAATTTTGAAATCCTGGAATTTCTAAATTATTTGATCGATTAAGCTCATCTTGATTTCGGCATCTATCTGTACACTGATAAAAAATTGACTTGACTCAAGAGCCAAACTCTTGAACCAAGGATTCCATTTTGAAGAAAATGATTTTCTTCAGTCAAGAGAATTTTTGACAATATTTTATTATCATGATAGATATTGATATTCTTTTATCAAAAAACCAAAATTTATTTTAAACGATTCTTGAGCCAAGGAATTTTTTTCTGGACAAAAATTTTTTTTTTTTCTCAATGTAGAATAAGTACGTTGAGTTTGGTGAAGATCCTTAACATAAATAAATTAAGTCGGAACATAACAAAATTTTTCAAAAGTTCCACCATGAAGATCAATCCAATAGTTAAATTTCTATGAAATCCACTAAAAAAAAAAAATTATAGTAAGACCGAGAAAGGCTTTTGCTTCTTGACAAGACTGATGCACATCATCATTAGTTAAATGAAATTTTTAGATGAGTAGATAATGAATAGTCAGGAGATAATGCTAGAGAAGAGCTAGAAAGCTTGTGCGAGCTAGAAAGCATTATTATCAAGAGCACTAAAGAGTTAAATAGCGGCTCACAGACACAAGAAACATGCAACGTCTAGTGTAGCAACATAAACAGCTTCATCGTATTATTGAAGCGTGTTTATAGTTTCTAACTGTTTTCTGACCCTAAATCTCGACAGAAAATAAAAAGTCAGAGAAAAACTGTTATGTGATAATATTTAATTGTCAGAGGAACAGATACAATATTTTGTTTTCGATTCTTAATAATAATACGAAGGACAATATAAAAACAGAAAAAGAAGATGATGATTGTGTATGCGATTCGTTTTGACCTCGATTTGGATGGACGATACTTTGGTGAGAGGCTTCCAGGAGATAGTAGGCCATCATCCACGACTAACTATAGCAAGGTGTTTATCCACTTATACATCCAAGTAAACTGAGACAAAAGTAAACAGCTCTGTTGCCAAGTGAAACAGTTTAATCTTAATGAAATTTCACAAGTCTACTTTTTTGTTTTTATATTTTATTCCTAATGACTCACTTAATTGCCGTACGAGTTAAGTGATAAAAAATAAAGATTTATTCGATTTTAAAAATTTATGCTCAATAAATAATATGAGTATTTAATGTCAGTGCAACTAAACTCAATTAATGTTTGAGTTAGATGTACATTACGTAAGATAGCCCGTATTTTTTTATACGCATGATTGTACGCAACTATTTTTCATAAGCTAAATAATACTTAATGAGTATATGGTATAAAAGAAAATAAATAGAAAAAAATTTCTTACTCAACTTCATTTAACGAGTAAAAAATAAAACGGTCTTTTGAAATATTACATTGAAGTTAAGAAAGTGACAATAATAAGTAAGAAAATAATAATAATAAGTAGCGAAATTAAATTATATTAGTTTCTTGGGAATTATCTATTATAACAGTTGGTTTTATATTAATAATCTAATTCAAATATTATCTTAGAGATTTAAATGTTTCGGGTTACGATCTTTTGCTACAGAAAATGTAGATGTTATTCTAAATAAAGATGTGTCAATACAGCGTCATATCACCTTGAAAAGTTGTTTAATATCTTTACCAAAAAAGCGAAACAATTTACTTTTTAAACTCCACAATTTTTTAAAGCAACATATTTTGCTTGCGCTTTATTTTTTATTACCCAGAATAATAATATTTTATTATATAAGTACTGTAGATGCAATTAAATTAGAAATTTTTTTAAACTTAATCATCCATGTGAACATACTTTCTAATAATTTAATGTCAAGGCATTTAAAAAAATTAATTTCCTAGTAGCAATTTTTTAAACAAGAATAAATAAGATAATTTAATTACAAAAGGATTATTTCTTACCGGAGGTGATTCTGAGGAAGAATAAACTTCACTGGGTGCATAATGACTATGAGGCGGCGGAATCTTCTCAGATCCCACGGTAACCGTTTGCAAAGAATCAAGTTGCTCTTTCTCCATTATCGAGCAATAAGACACTTTGTGTAGATGAAACTCGTTTAATCCGTTCTTTTAAAATTATTCAATGCAAATTATTAACTGCAACAAATATATTTAAAAATAAATTAAAATATCCGCACTTGTGTAAATAAAAAATATACGAAAGAAAGATTTTGATGTCTATTGCCCGATGATCATCCGAGCAGTGAATGTCGAAGGACTCGGAGCACTGTTAGCTTAGTTGGAATCCCCACTTGACGAGAGCTATGTTGCTGGTATGGTGTGGTATGGAATGGGCATTGGTGGGCCTTCCTCTTTCCTCCCACAGTCTGCCATATAATACTGACAGAGCATTGGGCCCCACCCTCACATCACCATCATCATCATCATCATCATCATAATCATCATCAACCAAGTGCAATCTCAACTTTCTAAGCACAGTAACAATACCATACTGTGAGCGTGTCGACTATATCTCTACTATGAACGAAGATATCTTCTTGGTGTGCTACTTGCACATTTGTGTCTTTGCAAAAAACCGGTTTTAGGTTTACGCTTTTGAAAACTTATTCTAATGAAGATAATTATTTATATAAGTTTTTTTTTAAACAAATGTGTAGACAATATCTAAGTCTAGCTTCTTACACACTGAGAAAAAATTTAGCTTGAATCAAAATGAAAATTCTTGAACCAAGAAAATAATTTTAAAGAGTTTCATTGTCTTGAATCAAGACGAAAAATTCTTGAATCTAGTAGAATTTACTTAAGCCCAGAAAAATTTCTTAGTTTAAGAATTTTTCTATTCAAATCAAGAAGATAGTTCTTCAAAATTATTTACTCGATTCAAGCAAATTGTTTTTTCTGTGCACATAAAATTTAGATTTAGAAAATTCAAGGATTTTCTTTTTATATCTTTGTAAAAAGTAATTAAAATTAAATTTCCGAAAAATGCAATAATATAAATGTTTACAGACTTCAAGGCTGCGGAAAAATGATCGCTTATTAAACTTTAATTTCCGGGAATTAAACAAAACGTGTTCTCATATGTTTAATATACATATTTTGATAAACGAAATGCGCAATACTTTGAACGTGCTCTTAAGCATTACAATTAAGTAAACACCAGATATTATTTTAAATTAAATGTATACCGGTAGATGTGTACATGTTTTTTGTTATTGGAATATAAAGTTGATAGATTGCTTAATGGATCGTCATGAGCGAAAGTGTTAAGTGAATTACTGCTCGTGAAACGCATCAGGCGAAGTCACTACTTTCCCCGTGTTTAAAAAAAAAAATACCAATCAGTTGTTGCAAAAATGCAGTGACAGATATTAAAAAAAACGTCGCTTTTTAATACAATAACAAACAACGTTATATTTCACAATTCAAAACAATAAGTGATTACTTATCTTCATTTTGAATTCCAATGAATTAAGATAATTGTTAATTATGATTTAAGTATTTCTCATAAATTCAAATAATTTATTTATTTATCTATACAAATTTTTAATATAATCAGCGTAGATTCAATTAGTTTTATGACAATGTGATAAATTAATTCTTAAATTTACTTCATTCCATGTTTGTCACCTTTAATGCTGTCACCCTTATATGCTTAGAATATAACGAGTGCTACGGTTGATTCTGTTGAAATTACAAGTACTTTAACTTTAATTTGGGTGTCTTCTAAGGCATTATAAGATAATAACTGTTAAACATATGTTTAAAATTGATGATATTTGATCAAAATTTAAGTATTCATTGTCATGAATTTATTTATAAATATCTTACATTAAAATGTATTATTTAATTATTCTGCTACTGGCTTATGATGTTAAGTTTTTATAAAAGTAAATAAAGAAGCTAAATAATTTTGGAAATTAATTGGTAAGGTTTAAAAGATACACTGAGAAAAAATTAACTTGAATCAAAAAAATAATTTTTAAAACTTTTATTTTCTTAAATCAAGACTAAAAATGATTGAATCAAATAAAATTTACTTAAACCAAGAAAAATTTCTTAGTTTAAGAATTTTTTTACTCAAATCAAGAAGATGATGTTCTTCAAAATTATTTATTTTATTCAAGTAAATATTTTTTTCTGTGGATTAAAAAAAAAAATATTTATGAAAGCAAGTTAAAAAAAAATGACTTAATTCGTTGTCATGAATTTATTTGTAAATATCTTGCACTAAAATGTAGTATTTAATTATCCTGCTACTGGCTTATGATGTTAAATTTTTATAAGAGTAAGCAAAAAAATTATCTCATTTTGGAAATTAATTCGAAAGGTTTGAAAGTTACACTGAATAAAAATTAACTTGAATCAAAACAAAAATTTTAGAAACAAGAAAATAATTTCGAAAATTTTTATTTTCTTGAATCAAGACCAAAAAGTCTTCAATCAATTAAAATTTACTTTAACCAAAAAAAATTTCTTAGTTTAAGAATTTTTTTACTCGAATCAAGAAGATAATGTTCTTCAAAACTATTTATTTTATTCAAGTAAATTTTTCTTTCTGTGGATTAAAAGAAAAAAAAATATTTATGAAAACAAATCAAAAATGACTTAATTTATTAAGTCGAAATTTTTAGAATATTTTTAATTAAAAAATAAAAAAAAATTTTTTTCAGAAAAAAATAGATACCTATTTGAAAAGCATTTAGATTATTGTACGCCTGACAATGATAATAGTTAATACTTTTTAATAAATAAGTGGTATATTAAATTAAGTGACGGATGAGAACGGATATAAAATAATTAGAGACAGAAAAAGCGTAGTTTAAATAGTTAAATAATTATTTCAGGTATATCACGCAACGGCACTGTCGACAATAAGCAGCGGTTTTGACCTACACTTGTACTACCTGATGAGCTTAGATGTAATGAGACACGTATATTACAATATATATAATATGTACGTGCGATAGATGATTGCTCGGAGAGACACACACCAGTTCTACTCAATGCGACAATTTCACCGAGAAATTGCTCCTTGTAATACATGAAATGCCTAATGTACATTTAAAATTACGTTTTCTCTTAAAATAAGTAGACTGTAAGTGTAAATACATACATATGTCATAAACAAAGTTAACTAACTAACGATACATGTGTATATAATTTAGTAGATTAATTTTGACTATGAATAAGTTTTAATCCTTTAAAATATAATTAGAGAAATAAATTCATTCTTTTTTGTAGTGTCAGTATTATTCTGTAAGAAACCTATTTATATTATTATTCATGTTTTACGAAGATAATAAGAGGTACTCTCGCTTTCACTCAAGATAATGAGTATCTATGCCACGATATTAAATGTAAAATGTAATTAGATTTACTTATTTTTTAATTTTATTTATGGATTGCTGACATTCAATATTTTATTGCAATTGCAACTTAAAACTCCAAACTAAAATATTGGTATTTAAGTCATCAATTTTAAACATATCTTTCATAAATAATATTTAATGTTTTCTTTTTTTTTTCTGTTATTTCGTAAGATATTGACTTTTATTTATTTATTTTTTTTTTTTTTTTCATTAAATTAAGGATTGAGACCAATCAATTTGTAATCAAGCTCAAGCTATATATCAGTCTATATTATTGCTTATGATTATTATTATTCTAATATATAACAACTGTAATCACCAACATATTGCTTTTAACGGACGTGCATCAGCAAATTTCCATTAAGCAAGAAAGGTGAAATGTGAAATAGATGTATCTTATGCCTACGTGCACGCTGCAGAATTAAAAAATCTTCGATTACATATAAGGAAACTCCAAGTAAAATCGGATACATAAGATGTAACATTTATTGCTGGTTTTTGGGAAGAAGAAGAAATGCAATTTTTTTGTAAAAATCATTCAGTATACGACGAAAAAAAAAAAAATAGCTTGATTCAAGCGATAAAATCTTCTTCTATAGAAAGAAAAAATGGCAATTATTTACAAGTAGGGTAACCCATGCTAAGCTCATGTTAAATTTTTTTTTTTTGAACAAATTGATCATTTTTTTTTTTTAATTTTCAAAAAAAGATAAAACAGAAATTTTATCCAAAAACATGAGAGCCAAAAAATTTTTCCAACTTTGAAAGGCAAAAAAGCGTATCAAAATTTTTATTTTTTCCTTTCACGACATTTTTTATCATAAATGCGCCGTAAAAATAAGCAGAATCGAAAAAAAAATTTGAAAATTTTTATTTTTCTCTTAGTTATGGCCCAAAATGAGTTTGACCCCACTTACAAATAATTATCGAAAAAATTACCAACTTTGAATTTCTTCTTGACTTAAATAAATTTTATTTGATTAAAAAAATTTTTTTCTTAATTCATTAAAAATATTTATTAAAAATGCGGATGTGATGAGCTTGCTAAAATATTGTAATTTAATATAATAACTAGGAACCGTATTAAAAATTTTAATATGCTTCAAGTAACAATAACAACGTTTCGTTTCATAAAAATTTGGAATAACTTCCGTATTTTAAACCCATTAGTAAAACAAAGTTGTTGTTGAATATAATAATAGTTTTATAAAATAAATAATTTACTTTAAAATTCAAAACAACTTTGAGCTCTGTAAATTTTTGTGAATAAAATTATTTTTAAAATCCAATTATTTATTTTGATAATTTATTTTTTCTGCTACTTTAACTAACATAAAAAATTGAAAAAATTACGAATGATATTTTTATTAAATATCTTTAATTATTATTCTTTTAAATTGAATTGAGAATTTTTTTTTTTTTTTCATTTACAAACCATAAAAGTTACTACAAAATAGATAACATTCATGTTTTTAAACTTACGTTGATTTGCGTAATTAGTGACTTCGTCTATGTATGGTTTTATTTGAACTAAAGCTTTTGTATTTGCATTTGTTTGAAGATATTGATAGTTATCACCGAAATGAGTCATAGCAAATAGTATCACAAGTCATAGCTATTGGGCAGAGATAGTTTTTTATTATTTTATAGGTACCTCATTCTATGCTTAACAAAAATAAAACTTTATCGTAGTAAAATTTGTGCGCCGCAACTTAAAAACTTAAAAAATGAAATTTTTTAATTCATTAAATTTTATTACTGTTAATTTAAAGTTGATTAAAACTCTTGTTAGCGAAGCAATCTCTATTTATATTATTTGTTTAATCCCATTAACATCAAAAATATAAATTACGTAACAGTAAATATTAATAAATGTGCTCGAAGCTCATTGTTGAGTATTTAAAAATATTTTTACGATAGAAGTCATAAATGTTTATCATTTAAATTGGTATCGCTCATAGATTAAACTTAATTTATTTGAAAACAAAACCATAATTTTGCAAAACATAAAATTAATAGATAAAACGACAAAAAATAAATATTACATAATTTGCTTGTAAAAATATTATTTTATATCTTATTTAATTAAACTTCTATAATATTATTATCCGGAAAATCTTCCTTTGACTATTATTGTGTTTCCATTAGTTAATTATCTATTGTTAGAGAAAAATATTCACATAATAATTGTTTAAGAGTTCTTGGTGAGAATATTTTTTAATTTTTTCTCAGTTAACATTTAATTTGTTTATTCATAATTATTAAATTTCCGGATATTAGAATTTGCAATTTTTTTTTCTTCTTCAGGTACTGTTATTAAATTACTTATAGAAAATTTTTGGCCAGTTGACATCACTCAAATAAGCATTTGAGTGATGTCACAATTTTTTTAATTTTTCTTGAAAAATCTATAGATCTAGTTTTTCTATCGAAAATAATTTTCAAAAAGTTGCATTTATAATTTTTTAGAGCTTCTAAAGATGAATTTTTTAAATAAACTTTTTTTTGGCTATAAGTAATTTATTTTTTTTTTTAATTATAGATACATTTTAAAATTTTATTTGAAAAAAGTGCGAACTGTTTGATAATTTTTACCTTTTTTTGGATATCCCTTGATTTGAAATTATTTTATATTTTATTAATTATATTATATTTAAATTATTATTTAATTATATTTTAATAATTTTATATTAAAATTCATTTGATAAATTTAATTAATACGTAAATAATATGTTGAAAAAAGGACATTTCAATATTATTAATATGATTTCAAAATTTCGCGCGAGTCGACAATATTCGCGCAAATCTGACATAAATTTTATTTTTCTTATATATTAGGAATTTTACGCGACTAGTAATGACATCTTACTTGAAATATTTTCACTACACAGTAAAATTAAAAAAGAAGTCAAAGAACGTATCGTGTATCAAAAGATGTATTATTAGGAATAATAGAAAGTAAACACACGTGTTTGTACTTGTTTTATTTATTGCATTAATTATTCGGAAATTTATAATTTGAAGATCACATTTTAAAGTATTTATTAAACATCCGTATTGTACATGTAATTAAACTATTACTAAGTACGGAAAATCTTAAAGAGAAAATCATGTAAACTTATGGTTTTTTTATTATAAATTTCCAACAAAGTATGTTAAATATTTTATTAGTTTTTTCGTAATTTTAGTATCTAATTTTATAGTTCCTTATAAATCTATATAATTAACAATAAAAATAATTATTGCAGAACTGTTATTATAAGTAAATTAATTACTAGTGCTAAACATATAGCACGCGCAAATAACCTAAAAGTGGTAGATGATATATCAAAGTGAAAATATTTAAGTTATAATGTTTTATTTTCTTTATTATAGATATAATTAATAATCAAGTTGAATTAAAGAACATATATAGAACTTATTTTAAGTGTTTTAAATATATTTATAATTATTAAATATTTTTTAGTATCTCTATGTTGATAATTCAAAAATGAAAATTAATTTAGCCGATATTTAATAATTTTTTTAATAAATAAATTACTGCATAAAAAAATGGCCATTTAGAAATTCTAATAAATTAAAAATGCAATTTTTTAAAAATAATTTTTCGGAACAAATTCTTTAATTAAATAAAATAAAAAAAGTGGTTAAATGACAGCTAACTTAAATATCATGTTCAAAAAAATTTTCAGCTGTCTATTTTCAGTATTAATTTTATTTTTAAATATTTTATAATATATACATTATATTAATCAATTCTTAATTGTTCATCAAACCTGAATGAACACACATATGTCAAATTTTTGGATTTGTCTTAACAAATTAAATAAAAATAATATGAGAATCAATGCAGGAGATATTTAATCATTTATAGGATTTTTTTAACAAATAAATTATGGCAAAAAAAAATGGGAACAAAAAATTGACATGTACAAATTTAAAAAATTTGAAAATATAATTTTTTAAAGAAATGTATTTAGTAAAAGAATATTTGTTATTTAAAAGAAACCCAAAAATGATCGGGTGTCAGAATTTAAAAGACTCAATTGTTTCTTTTGTGACAATAACTTGATAGATATGTAACTAAGCAACCTTTAAATCTATCTTTCAGTTTTTTTTCGTATTATTTATTAAGAAACTATAAATTTTAATATAATTTTATATTCAAATGAATTATAATTTATAAAAGCTTGTTGACTTTTTAGGATTCTAATTTATTTC
Organism: Cotesia vestalis; assembly: GCA_000956155.1. Taxonomy (NCBI): domain Eukaryota; kingdom Metazoa; phylum Arthropoda; class Insecta; order Hymenoptera; family Braconidae; genus Cotesia; species Cotesia vestalis. The sequence continues at coordinate 60,446 of JZSA01003116.1, forward strand.
TCACGTTATGTCTTCTACTCACATAATTTCAAAGTAAATTAATGAATACAGTGTATTTATCAATTATAACTAAAACATTGACTTTTTTCTAATTTCAGGTAAACGTTAAATGGTCATTATATTTGAAGGTTGGAGAATTATCAATTATTACAATGCTGACCGAAAAACAACGCCTAAGAATAAAAAAAAAAGAAAGAAAAATAGCTGCATTCTTGGAAATAGCAAAGCTTAATGATGAAGATAAGGCAAAAGCGCTTAAGCTTAAAAAATCCGTAAGTTCAGTTATTTGTTTTTAGTAAAAAAAAAAATACGTTTTTTAATTAATACATGTTGTCAATTATTGACGTTTCTATTTGTAGATACATTGTGATATTAATTTAGTATAAGATATACTTTTATACTTGATTAAGAAACGTATATTAATTGAATGTTATTTAATTATCAATATTATAACCCAGAACCAGTTATAGTATATTACATACCTAGGCCAGTAAAATGAGAAAAGTCTCAGATCACATGTAATTGTTGGCCGAGGCGAAGCCGAGGTTGACAAACATGTGGTCTGAGGCTTTACTTTTTACTGGCCAAGGTGTGTATACTATTTTTCTGCTCGACGTAGTCGGAATGTGGCAACTTCGTTTAGCGCAGCGGCCAGGAAGTTGCTACTTTCCGGCCGGAGGGCAGAAAATACATTTTTAACCCAGGCATTAATGCTCACCTCTGTACAAAGCCGATTGGCGTATAAGTATATATAAATAAATAAATAAATAAATAAAATACTTTTGAAAGATAAATTAATGACTTGAATAAATATAAAATTTATTGATGTTTTTATCATGATTGTTTACAAAATTTTGCTTTTAGATGGAGTCATGTAATTCTAACAATGAAGACGAAGTCTCTGCTGCTCAAAGTCCTAGGAGAAAGCGAACTTGCAGTGAATCCCAGAGTGACGAAATTTCTACGAGCTTAAATGAAAAGAATTCGAGTGAAAATCACGAAACAGAGCAAGCCAACAAAAAGCCTCGTTTGATTGGTGAAGAATATCAAAAACTTAGACAACAGCTTCGAGAGCGAAAGAAACTTTTGACATCGATTCCACGTTTTCGTATAAAAGGAGCCGGTGAAAATGCTAGTCTTACTAAAAATATCGATCCCAGAGATCGTGTTCCAATTTTCCTCTCCGACATTCAACATCTTCTGATGTATTCGTTGGTCGGAAATGGCGCGCCATATTTACCATCCAGATGGTGTCACTTAGAGAAGTACAACAAAGTATCACATACTGTTGTCTTCATAGTAGAAGGTCTTTCTATGTATCACTTTAGCTCATACGAATCTTTATTTCCCAACATAACTGATCTTCTTGAACATCGGTTGGAAGTAGTAACACCAGCGACGATAGGAGGGTCAGTCATAGAACAATTAGCAGCAGTTCCGTTGACAACGTCGGAACGAAAAAAATTAATAGACAAATATGGATCTTTGTCAATAGCTGAGAAGAAAACAGGGGATATTGTTAAGTTACTTAAATATGTATTTCCAATGCAGTCACCTGTCCGAAAAAATTCTCCAGAAAATGAGAAAATTGAAGACAACAGTATTGAATTACCGCCTGGTGATAAATTTCCACGCACCCAATTACTTTTGTCTCTAAGTCAGCTTATTGATGAAAACTACCCTCTGCGATGGCCGGGTTCCTTAGATTCTAAATACAACAATTATATCAATACAAAAGATGTTTATTTAGAAGCTACACCCAAGTCTCCAATGTTCGGACTCGATTGCGAGATGTGTACAACAACTGAAGGCCGGGAACTTACAAGGATATGTATTGTAGATGAGCAGATGAATGTTGTATATGAAACTTTGGTTAAACCTGAAAATAAGATCGTTAATTATTTAACTGAGTACAGTGGTATTACAGAAAAATTATTGGAAAACGTAACTACAAAGCTGTCTGATGTTCAACAAAAAATTAAAGAACTGCTACCACCTGATGCAATTCTCGTCGGACAAAGTCTGTGTGTTGATCTTGATGCTTTAAAAATGATGCATCCTTATATTATTGATACGTCAGTTATTTTTAATATTACTGGTAATAGGAATCACAAGTCTAAATTGCAAGTTTTAGCTCGTGAATTTTTGAATGAAAGGATTCAGGAAAAAAAAGGCGGTCATTGTCCAACTGAAGATGCTCGAGCAGCGTTAAAATTAGCCCAATTAAAGTTGGCGAATAGTATTGAGTTTGGTGATGCTTTTGTAGTTGGCCAACAAAATTTAGAAGAGATGCTTAGAAAACAAAAACCAGGTGACAATCTTGTACGTGATGATGATAGCTATAGTTTCGGAGTAACGATTTTTAAACATGTTGCGAAAGATAAGAAAACGGTGTCGATTGTCGGGACGAAGGAAGTATTAAATGACTATTCAAAATACTTGATGACTTCTTCTTTGTCAATAATGGACGACGCTAATTTTAGCAAAGATGATAAAGTAAGACTAGTTACGGGCAATTCGAATAAACACGTGGTATCACGTGCCAGTGAAATTTCAATGGAGCATGCTCTTACTATTTGTCATGTTAAATTAACGCCTGAAAAAATATCAGAAGAAAATTTAGAAAAAACTTGTCGAAATATTAATAAATGGGTAAATAAACTTTGGGAACGAATGGCGGTTAACGGGTTGGCGTGTGTTATTTTTGGCGGGCAGAATAATGCAAATGGTGCGTGTTTCTTGAATTTAAAAAAAGAAATAACACCATTGCAACTGTAATAATTAATTCAATTTATTATTTTTACATCTTGCTCAGGCTGACATGAATCTTACGCGAAGAGATATCGAGGTCGACTATCAACTGACGCGCCTCATATTTTTTATATTCATATTTGCCTGAGCTATGTATAAATGAATCGTTTGTTGTCAATAAACGTTTTATACTTCACTTATTTTATTTTTCTTGTTGTCAGATACTTGTCATTCTGTTATTGTTTATGTTTTTGCATATTTATACAATTGTTAATAATATTTAACAGATAATTTAATTATCAATCATAAATTATCTGTTAAATCGTACATTTATGATTTAATTTTTAAATAATATTTTTTTAAATAATTTTTAATTATTCAAATAAATAAATAATTATTAAGTTAAGGGGTTACATAGGTTTCCTCCGGAAAAAAACTAGAGGACAATATTTTAGAGATGTAGAATTTAATAAAACATTAAAAAAAAAAATTGATTTTTCGAAACCGTGTAACCCATGTTACCCCTTAAAGCCATGAAAATAGCTAAGGGTTGTCTGGTGTCTCAACAGTGTACTGTGGTGCCACATTGATTATTTAAGTACTCTGAATTTTTTATTTATTGATTATCTAGAAGAACACAAAGATTATATTATTTTAACTAAGAGACACAAAAATTACATTGTTTTTAGAAATGAAACTTTATTGTTTAATTATCAAAATCAAAATAACGTAAATACTCGTTGGAAAATCTTATCAACCTGATTTTGCATACAGCCATAAGAATAGCGGCGAAAGGACTATGCATCACTTTCTGTATCATATTATCTTCAATATTTCATGTACTTTCCGGCCGACAGAGGACACAGTCTTACAGTCAGTCTAAATGAATTACATTACAATCGGGGTAGGGGTAATATTGACCATAGGAAATGTCAATACTCAAAAGTTCAAGGTCATTTTGATAATAATCAAATAGCTTAATCAAATAATTTAATAGATATGAGTTTTCAAGAAATAATAAGTTATAAGAATCGCATAGAATAACGATTCATTTATTTGATTCGAGCATGCGTTGTATCATTCTCGTAAACATACAGTTTCATCAAGATAGGTATCTGTTAGGTTAACATAAAGATCTGTATAGTCAAATTAACTACACAAGGGATCGCTGTCGATTACCGAATCGACGGAGCTTGTGCAAACGCAATTTATGATACTATATTGTTATTTTAATGGTCCACATTGAGGATACTCAGTAATGTAACTCAGTACAAAATTAATTAATTAATTAAAGGTTTACAAATGAATTTAATTTAAAATTTTAATGAAATACAGATAGATCATTTAATACAAAGAAATAATTTAAAGTCATAATTCAACATTGCTAATAGAAAATTGCGAAACTTATAATAATTTTGATTATATTTAGATGTTTATTAATTTTAAATGAATGAGTATTTTGAATTGTTAACATATTTAATAAAAAGAAACTAAAAAAAAAATTTTTTTTCTTGGAGTAAAAAATTTTTTTTTGAGTTTTTATGTATTTTAATTATGTAATATTGTAAATATCTTGTAAATTTAATGTAAAATTTATATTTTCTTAGCTTAAAACACTTAAAAAATTAAAATTTTTCGGAAAATTTCGGAGTTGTTTTTATTGAACACGTATTTTTGCGTGTATCAAGCCCGGCTAGCTCAGTCGGTAGAGCATGAGACTCTTAATCTCAGGGTCGTGGGTTCGAGCCCCACGTTGGGCGTTTATTTTTGCCTTATTTACATTTTTAAGCCATAAAAGTTTCATTATATAAGTCATTCTTCATAATTTTGATTTATAGCCATGTAGAAAACCGTAAAACTTTTTTTTTTTCCACAGAAACAGTAATCTTTACTTCATAAACAATATAATTATAATTGTATGTAAATAATGATGCATAAATAAAATCAAATATCTGTGGAAATAATAATAGTAACAATGAGAAGTGAATTATTAACTTTTTGTTACAAAGTAATGAATTTTATAAAAATGTCTATGAAATATTGGAGCGAAAGGTCTCCAACGCTTTCGCAACATTAACACGTACTTGTGTTTTTATATAAAATTTTTTATTCGTATTCTACACGCTGTTAGTCAAACAGATTTTTTAGTTAAATCATATATAAATCTGTTTTTATATAATTAAAGATATAATATCCAAGACGCCATTCCCTTGCGACCTCGGAAGATATCGATATTTTATTTGGGTACTACTGGACCTCAGTATTGTATGTTTACTCTCGAGGTAAACAATAATTTATTATCAAGTTTCCTCAATACAAGTGTTCAATATAATTATTTATATAAACGGAGTTACTGTGATCTAAGTATCAGCCAATGCTGTTACTCGGTAAGTCCTTGCCAGTAGTTTAATCTCTTCACCATAAATTATTCTTAACCACCCATGTTCGTTTTTATCTAAAATTTAATGCGTAAAAAACTAGCACTGTAAAAAATGTGAATCCTTTTTACTACCCTCAGTGACCTATTTCTTCCCCTCGTAAAATTATAAACGACAGGGAAAGTTAGGTGAGGCCTAGGATCGACCTAGTTCTTACATCAAGGAATCGATATACACATTACAGTTATGCAGGTCCTGGAGGGTGAATAAGAGGGTTGCTTATTGTAATTCTTAGTATTCGAATACTATACCGCACTTGTCAATGTAATATTGTACTTACTTGGCAATTTATTTTTAGTTACTCCGACGCACTGGGGCTCTTTTTTAAAAATACTTCTACCAGTATTTAATTCACCGTTTATTTTAAAAAGTTTATGTCGTTTTGTTGTAAGCTTTAAAAATATAGGTTTCACCTTGACCTTGAGCTCATTTTTTGGTTTATTGTTTACTAACATTTTTTTCGGAGTAGATCGATATATATATAGCTACGTATAAAATTGAAGTTTTCTACAGAGCTAGAAATTTAAAAATTTTTTTTAAATTTACAGGATGAAAAATATTTTCTTTATAAATTAAAAAATTTGGAAATAATATTTTTGATTAAAATCTTTCAAGATTAAATCAAAATAATTTATATTGTACATTTTATATACTTCCTGTATCTTCACTTTTTCATATTTTTAAAAGATTGAAAATTTCTTCTTCCGTAGTTTTATTTGTAAACAACTTTCGGGTGAGAAGAGATAGCTTATTTTAGGAAAAAAAGGCTGATAATATTTCCCTGAATTTTTTTAGCTAAAAATTTAACTGTATACTCTTGGAATATGTATAAATAAATGGTAAAATGTTCAAAGTTTTATCTCTTCACTGGTTTTTACAAAAAAATCCTAAAAAAATGCTCAAAAGTCAGAGTGTCAACCCAGAAGACTCCCTTAATTGATTTTACGAAAGTTGAAAGTAATTTGAACTTTATTTTAGGTAAAATTTCTAGGGATCTATCTATTTTATTTCTTCTCATGATAAAACATAAGAATTTCGTTATGTTTGCAATTTTTTTACAATATTTGTGTGAAGAAGAAATTACCCTTACAGTCAACCAGATAGAACTCTGTTTGAAAGATTCAAAATTATTACCAAAGCTTTACATTGTAAAAATTACCGGTTCAATAATCAGATTTTACTTCTTTAAGATGGATTAAAAAAATTTTTGCAGTGTAATCCCATAAAATATTATTCTAATTATATAACTAAAATAATTCAAATCATATTAAAGTTTCTGTAATATTTTTCCATGTATCCTTAAAAATATATGCTAAGATGATTACAAATAATTATATTAAAAGATGATCAAAGTATAACGCAAAGTAAGTAGAATTTCCAAATAGAAGAAGAAATAGTAAATAAATTATGACGAAGGTTTAATTTAATTAGCGATTAATCTAAACTCCTTATTTTATAGAGAGTGATTTTTTTAACTTTTTAATTTAGCAATATTTCAATTATAAATTATTTGAATGAGCCAAACCAACATGTTATACCTTTACACTGAGAAAAAAGAGTACTACTCTTGAGTAAATTTTCTTGTCACTTTAAAGTAAACCTATTCATTTGTTAATTTATCAAAATTAATGCCAATATTTTATTATCATGATAGATATTGGATATTATTTTGTCAAAAAACCAAAATTTATTTTAAACGATTCTTGAGCCAAGAAATTGTTTTTTGGACAAAAAAAAATTTTTTTTCTCAGTGTATTAGATATTAAATTGTTTTTTAAAGTGATAATAAATTTTGAACTAATTTTTTTTTTGTACAACGAAGATATGGAAGATTCTCTGAATGGAATTAGACAATTTGTTAATTAGAACTTCAATGTATAACCCCATAATACTTTTGTAATAAAAAACAATTTGAAAATCAATAAAAATAATTACAAAACTGAAAATCTGAGGTAATTATATAGAAGTGAGGATTTATTTTCTGAAAAATTAAATAAATAAAAATTATTAGCTTTGAAAATTTTGAAAATGAAACTTTTGATCTACAAACAAACGATGATTCAAGTAACTTAAATTACTTCTGAACTATTAAAATTTTCAAGTTCATGGATAGTAAAATAAAAAATAGAATTTTTCAATAATTGATACTTTTAATAAAAGGATTTACAAAGTAATTTGTCTCCTTAATAAAACGCAAATGAGTCCACCTTTCTCGGAGTAACAATGAATCCTAGAGTAATTATAGAGTATCTTGACAACCGTGTATTGAATGTAAATTTAAATTTGCCGACAGTTTCTCGACCTCAAACTTATTTTTCTTCATTACATATTTCCAATCTAATCCAATATATTCTTATCTTATTAATATTGAAATACCTAGCATTATAGAAATAATAATAAGAGGGCTGAAAAGGCCCGGCGTCTGCGCGGTGTAGCTTCCTACTGGCTATGAATATCACCAATGAAATAGTCCACCGGAATGTATGGTTCCGCACTCGTGCAAATCATATGCTCATTGTAGCCCCAGTCATCGGCCAATACACATTACAAGATTACCACCGCGCTACTACATTTATTTTAAACAGTTTTTGTTATCTATTCTGTGTCACACTTTGTTGAATTTTTTTTTTAATAGCAAACAGTGAGTGAAGGTAATAGTGCATACATTCAAACCACCCTTTAACGGAATTTCATTTTATTAACTAGGTAATTTAAAAAAATTTTTTCCAACTTTAAAAACTCAATTTCTAAATTTAATTAAAATTTTTTTTGGAAAAAGAAGCTATTAATTAATTATTAGGAATTAATTCAACAGTTAGTTAATGAAAAATTTAAATTTTCAAGGAAGATATCTACAATATTTATTTTTTTTTTTGATATTAATAAAATCTCTGATAAAATTTTACTTTTTTTTAATATCATTAAAAGAAAAAATATAATTTATCATTAAAAGAAGAAATATAATAAATTTATAATTAAAATATAAAATATCATTAAAAGAAGAAATATAATAAAATAAATACAAAATAACGCACTGAGTAATTAAGTTTAACAAGACCAAACATTTAAACGCCGTACACTATCTTTAAATATGACAGGAAATTTGTGGCTTATAAACTCCTTTTTGTTGTCGTCGCCGCTTGTTTGTAATCGTTGATAATTATGCTTCTTTATTTTATTATTATTATTATACGTGTTGTAAATAGTAAATTTTTAAATTAAGAGTCGTAATTTTTCGCTAATGATAAACAATAAATATAACTTAAGGAGTAAAATTTTCCTAATCCTGTCTGACTAAAGTTTACTTTATCTACTGCAAGTTTTTTGCGTAAGATTTATATTTATATTCTCAAAGAAAGAGAGAAAGAAAGAAAGACAAAGTAGATGAAAGTATAGTTTAGTGTTTCGCAATATCAAACTGTACTCCGAGAGTATTGATCAACCTCCGAGGGGTTGACGTTATGTACGATTTCACTCCTCTTTCCTCTTTTTCCATAGCTTTTCTTCCCACACTACTCTATATCTTGATGAAGTGACTCAGCTATTTAATTATCGGTTATTAATTAATTTTATTTATTTTCACAACAACCACATTGTCAGTTGTACTAATTAAATAATTAAAAGAAGCTATATTGAGTAATTGTATTGTAAAAATGATTCATCTGGTAGCACGTGTCTGTAAATAGTAAGAGATGAATTAATAATATTAAAAGTACCAGGTGCTTCGCTTTACATACCCTTTTGTTAAACAAACGTTTACTCTTTTTACATCTTATTGCTAACACTTGGCTATAAATTTTCATAAACTGGCGGAACGCATTGCAAAAGCTGATAATTGCCGATGTTTAATTACTCCAAATCAACCTATCATGTCCCGTACTTTAACATCAATGTCTTGTTCTTGTAAAATACTGTGTTTTACGTCGGTAGATAAGAATTTTAATATTAGTAATTGGTAAATTTATTGTTTTCTTATTTTTAAATATTTGGCTCGTTAAAATCGATTTTAAACTTACTAAAAAATTTTGCGTCATTGCGTCAAAGAATCTTGTGCTGAATATTTAATATTTTATCTGTTAATTGAACACTTATTTGCGTTAATTTTTTTAAATTAACATAAAAAAGTGTTAAATATTGAGCACAAAATTTTTTACTATTTGAAAATAGTTTTTGTATAGTTTGCGTAGTTAAATTAATATGAATTTCTAGTGAAACAATTTTTTTATGAAAAAAAAAAAAAAAAATTGAAAAAGGCTCTTTGTAGATTAAATTTTTTTTTCCTACAAAATAGTATTGTTACAATTTCTTTGTGACACTGAAGCTAACAATATGCATTTTTTTTAATTTTATAGCAATGAAATTATTATGAAATAAATTTAATAAAAAATTCCACATGTGAAAATTAAAAAAAAATTATAATTGAAATTTTTTAGGATTTTTTTAATTCTAATTGACTTGTTATAAAATTAAAAAAAATTGACGGCTGTCAATTACCTTCAATATCTTTTTTTTTACATTTACAGTAATTTACTTAGAATGTAAATTTAAAGATTTACAGAATTTTTCTTCGCTTGATTTTTATAAATTGAATATTTTCATCGTTTTTTTAATTAGAATTATTTTTTAAGGATTTTGAAGATAATTAAATTAACAAAATGATTAAAAACGAAAGAAGTATACTTATAGGTTTATTATATATTCAAAATTTTATTCAGTATTTTGAATTGAATTTAAGAACATTTTTTTTTTTCAAATAAAACTTAAATTTAGTGTAAGTTTTTTATATAAAGTAAAATTTTTGGGTAAAAATTGATTTGTTGATAAATATCAAGCATTGTCCAAAAAAATTAATTGATTTTATGTTATAAAATGATTTATAATTAATTTAAAAATTCAGTCATATACTCTGAACTATAAATTTTTTATCAGAAGACTCATAAGTGAGTAATTGGTCATCAATATAATTATGAACATGTATAAAGAATATATAAACCACTTGGAAATAAGAAACAATTCATTCTACGACGCAAAAAAAATTAATTTTTTTTTAAAAAATAATTTTTTATCTTTATCCAAAAAATTCTCAATCAAATTAAAAAAAAAGTAATTTTTTATTTATTAAGCCAGAAAATAGCTTTATTGTATTATATGTAAAATATTAACGCAAGTAAAAAAAAATGATGTTTTAGTTTTAGTTTGTAAATTACTATTGTTGAGTTGGTCAGGACTATTATCCATGTCCTCATTCAACATCAATACACTATAGATAAAAAGTTGCACTTGTTAATAATTATGTGTTCACTAGCTCATTAACGTGGTGATAAGCCGTGGAGTTTGTTGTTTTTATGGCATAAAACGCAAAAAAAAATATTATCACACTGAATAAAGACATCAGCGGTGACTCACAATATATAGTAGAATTCCGTCCATAAAATCTTCTATTAGAAAATTATGATAGCATAAAAAAAAACTGTTCTAATCTCAAAATGCCCTGAGGCTGCTTAGGATTTTCTTCACATTTAATTCCATGATACATCCAGAGTTTCCGATGCTTTATTATACAGTTTCCCTCCTACTACTCTGGTTTTCTTCCATCGCACTATTCCGATAGTAACTGCGGATCAACCGGATGTTTTGGTTCATTCAATCCAAAGAAACTCGCGTACGTTTATTCTACTGCATACCGCCGTGCAGTGCAAGTGTCATATTTTATATCGTTACTTACTCTAGAGCTCCAGTGTGAATTTAAAAAATGTACATTATCAAATTATGGATATACTCTAAGAGATTTAAATCTCGTAAGTAGTTTTAGCACTAATAAATTAAAATCACATATTTTTATTTAATAAAAAAAAAAATCTGCATAAAACATCTTTAAATAATAATAAGTTACCAAACGCTCAATAATTTTATTAGCGAGCATATTTTTTCACACATCGGCACAATTGTTCAGGAAATCATCACGTGGATGCTGAATATTTTCGCACATTTGTCTTATTGTTAAATTGTCCTTACAATTTTCTCCTTGGATAATTTTTGCGCATTTATTTAAATTAACTCTCGACTAAACTGTTGTACAAGGTTTACTTTTTTTTTATTCCAAGACTCACCATTAATTCAAGTTTTATAAATTATTTATTTGTTTGAATTTAAATGGAGTTTTCAGATTAATTTTTCAATTTTTAATTCCCTACAATTTTTTAAAAATTGATCATTTTTTTTTTATTAGTTATATTTTATTGAATTTTTTTTTTTCCAATTACATTTTTCAATTATAATCGGCTTATAAATCTTTAATTCACAATTCCTGGTCCATCGTTGGGATTTAACTTATTTCAAATCTCTACACAGAAAAAAAAATTTACTTGAATCAATTAAATAATTTTGAAGAATTTCATCTTCTTGGTTTGAGTTTAAAAATTTTTAAACTAAGAAATTTCACTTGGTTTAAGTAAATTTTATTTGATTTAAGAATTTTGTTGTCTTGATTCAAGACAATGAGCTTCTTCAAAATTATTTTCTTGGTTCGAAAATTTTACTCTTGATTCAAGTTAATTTTTTTTTCAGTGTATTCATATAAGAATTGATAATTAGCAGCTAGTAATTAATAGCTAAATTTATCATTAAAAACAAATTTGTGAACTGGGGAAATAAAGGATAAAGGGAAAAGGGGGGACCTTACTCAGAGGGAATTTTTCGGTAACCGATAAAATAATTCAGACAGCCCAGACGGAACTTGAACCCGCAAAGTAAAAAATTTTTCATCATTTTGTAGAGTGTTAAAATTTGTGTGTTGAATATAATACTCTAAAAAATGACGAAAAATTTTTTACTGTGCGGATTATTTAGTTACGCGCTAAAGGCTTATGATTTCAATCCCAAAATCTATAATTGAAAAAAAAAATTGGTAAATACGAAATACTTAAAATTTTTCTGTAAATATTATTTGAATTTTGAAGTGATTAACAGTATTGTCCGCAGGATATCTGATCGACAATTTATTTAAAAACCTTTAGGATGAAAATGGCTTGAAAGCTCTAAGCCGTTTAGTCACAATTAGATTGTATTATTCTCTCTATAAAACCTTGGAATTAGATAAAGTCCGTGATATTTAAATTTCACAGATAACCGCGGCAATTCAAAAAGAAACAGAAGGACCTCGGTCCTTGATTTATTCGGATCGATCACTAGACCATTCGTCACATGATTTACGACTTACTAATATTAATATCAATCGTATCTTAGATTCAATGCATAAGCATGGCATTGACATTCTGCTGTAGTAAAACCAATACCAGTATATAAGGACTCATTCAATCGTGCTCGGTTTATTTACCTCCATACATCAACATGTTACACACACACAACATAAGCGCGGACATCTGTGCACACTATACGTTTTACAATACCCACTCATTGACAATAACAATAACAATACCATTGAATACATATACTCATTTAATTATTATAGTACTCTGGGAATTTTTCTTCCCTTAATTTTAAATTGAAGCTATAGTAGACTGCGAAAATGCGGGTGCTATTAATTTACTTAAATTGGATTATTTTATTTGAATTGAGTAGTTAAGTAATATAAGATAACTTTAAGTCTTATATCTAGACTCTCATTGGTTTATTTTTAAACTTAAATTCATGACAAGTAGCCAAGTATCACGTCACTATTTAAAAACAAAATATCATTTATATTTAATGGCTATATCTAAGTCGTAAAACTGCTGTATATATAAATATGACTCACAAAATCTAGCCAAATTTTTAATTGCTTTGTAAAATTAGAAAAATTTATCTTTTTACATTAATGTAAAATTATATTAAAATTAGCAGAGACCTGGACAATTTTTTAAAATTTTATTTAAAGAATAAATTATTACCAAGAAAATATTAAAAAAAATTGTTTTATATGTTTTTTTCTAATTTCTTTTTTAATTGAATTTTTTTATAATTTAATTGTTAAAAAATTGTCGGAAATCTTTTAATTTCAGTATAATATAAAAACGATTTATATGACTCAATAAATATATGAAAGACGAGATAAGAGCTGATGTATACAATACGTTTGCATACGTACATAAACTCAGTAGCTGATAACTGATGATACTTTCATGTTGACCAATCAACTGATGAATAAATTTTCTTCAGTGCAGCATCATAATTTTTCAATTTTTACTCTTCCATAACACCATAAAATACAGAAAATCATTACTCGATCTTAGAAACTGATGTGTTACACACCAGATAAAAAAAAGCTGATGGATACTCCTGTGTGTTAAACACCTGCAGATGCTTATATTTTAGATCCCAAGGCTGGCACACGTCTATTTTACTACGTACGTTCTTGTATACTGTACCACAATAATATGTCCTCAATACAACTGATGCAATATTTCTTCACTATAATTTATAAAAACAATAATTTGTCAGTTCATATTTCTTCTTCTTCTTTATCTGAAATTAAGATGTTTTTCTATTTTTAACTTAAGTGAATCAATGATTACTTAAAAAATAATAAAAAAAGGTACTTAAATTTTTTATGATGGGAGTGTCAGTTTGCTACATGCTGCAAACAAAGCGAAGAGTGAGAACTTTTGGTCTACACTCCACATATGAACTCTAACACGATCTTCCTGATAACAAAAAACTCTTTTTTTAATAAAAATTAATTTTTTAAAAATTGCACTTACAGTTTTTCAAGTTTTTTACAAATGAATTTTTTTTTATAATTTTTTCAATAAAAAAAAATCTTAAAAATTTTTAAATTTCAACTAACTTAATTTTCATTACAATTTATAATACTAAAGTTAGCCGACGTTTTTTATTCTTTTTTAATAATTAAATTATAACTAAAAAATATTTTTAAAAAATTGCATTTACAATTTTTAAATTTTTTTACAAATGAAATTTTTTTTCTTTTTTTGTAATCATTTTTTCAATGAAAAAAAAATCTTAAAATTTTTTAAATATCGGCTAACTTAATTTTCATTCCAATTTTATATTTTTTTCGTTATTTCTCGAACATACACTGAACTCATTATATTTCGAGACATATTTTATGTTATTTGTGTTTCAATTGAATTTTTTATTTTTATTTTCAAGCAATATTTAATTCCCTGGAACACATTCCTTTATACTTCTCATGAGTTCACCCGCTTCAATGGCCCTTACGAATTGTTTAGTAAACAATCGCATAAACCTCGACTGACTGACGGAATGCGTCAATGTTCATCGATAGAGACCGATGCGAGTTACTCTGACTCATATGAGTAATAAGTATAGGGACTTCAAAGAGTGAGAGAAAAAAAGTCGGAGGGAAAAGAGGACATATCACATAACATCGACATGTACTCTTAGTTGATTTCTCGCAGTTGAAAGAGAGCATTCGTTTGAGAGAATGCTGTGGATTAATTACTTCTTACTCAAGCAGAACAAATAGCTTATCAAAACCCACTGTGTCTTAAGCTTTGCAATGCTAATTTTTGTGTTCAGTTAATTTATTTTGTTCCAACAAAATGCGCCGAAATAATTTAAGTAATGACATTTATTTTCATTGTTATTTGCTCAGTTGGTTTAAATTTAGTAATTTAGTGCGCGTTAAATTTGTTGCTGATTCAATCGGTATTGCATATCATAATATTGTTTTTTCAGTAGTTTAAATAAACAAATCCTTGTAAATATGTAGCAAAGAATTGAAGATTAATTTATATACATGTTTTTTTATTTTAATATATATATAATGGGTTTAAGTATGTGAGCTGGAAGAAATAAATAATAAGCTAAGGCATTGCTATCTGTGGCAAACATTGCCAAACCCTTGTATGATTTAGATACCAACCAGCGCGATATGTTTTACTGGTGCTCTGTGAAATCAATAGATAGAAGAAAGTATTTTAAGCAACGTACTTAATAAAACGTTATTGATGATTGAGGCTTTTATATTTATTGCTAGTCGCTGTGCAGAATTTAATCACCATGATTCACTTAATTAATCCATTAAATTTATTTAATATTGGTAAAAAAAACTTTTAAATGAACTTTTAAGTTTCGGATTCATTTTATTAATAAAGTTATTATTTTTGTGTTTTATAGGAGACGGTACGAAATGTTACCGGAAGCCAACATGCATACTTAAGCCAATCAAACGGTTTTTCCTAAAAACCAGAATACCGCCGATCACTGGGGACTGTTTGAAAAGCATGTCCCAGGTTCCATTAATGACTAAGGACCGAACTATTGAGGAAAATGATCCTCATAATAAAGTCATCTTGGAAGTAAGTTTAAATAAAATAAAAACTACATTACAGCTTAAGTTGCAATTTACTTTCTCAAATATTGACGTTTTTAAAGATATAAGCTCATTCCCATGTTATACTCATCAAGAGCTTTCATTTGAGTACCCACATGCATTTTTGATATATTTTTCGTGTATACATATATATAATATATATAAATATATAAAAAATTGATGTGGGTACTCAAATGAAAGGTCTCGATGAGAGTTATGTCGGGATGAGCTTATATATCTTTAAAAATGTCAATAGTTCTCAAGATACAAGGTAGTTTATTTTTATACTGTTGTTTCTAATAAAAATAAATGAACTAAAAGGTCGGTATACCTGGAGACACTTGGAAATACTGTGTGGACCGTCAAGCATTAGCAGACAAATCAGAATGGTTTCGCGCGTTGCTCATGGGCGATATGGCTCCCCCTCCAAGTAATCCACCACCAATTATTTGCTTGCAACACGTTGAAAAACGGGCTTTTGATCATCTTTACAAGTATGAAAATTTTATTTTTATAAAAAAAATGTAATTATTTATAAGTGGGATCAATTCTACTTTGGGCCACAATTAGATGAAAAATTAACGTTTTCAATTTTTTTTTTCTGCTTGTTTTTAAGGCGCATTTATGATAAAATATGTCGTGAAAGAAAAAAATAGAGATTTTGATAGCTAAGTAAATAAAAAAATGAACAATTTAAAAAAAAATGTATAAATTTTTTTGAAAATTTGTTAAAATTGTGATAATCAACTTTTTTTTTTTAATTCTTCATTTTTTTATGTATTTTTCAAAAAAAAATACATCAATAAAATCAAATAGAAATTTCGTTCAAAAAAAT